>BSBM01000669.1:6795000-6942500 GCA_027924585.1 Larix kaempferi | reverse complement strand
GCCATCTCTTGCATCCTCTATTTCTAAACTCGGGATTTCAAATTAGGCCACCATAATGATAGATAATTGGTTAGTTGATGAAGCCCAAAACTTGGGCATTTTCCCCTAGAGTAACATTTTGCACATTTTCTTAACTTTGTTAAATCTTTCACTTTAAGCATGATTCCATTAGATATTCTTCATTTTAATATGTTTTATAACCAACCTATAACATGTGATGTTGAAGAGGCTAGGACACCTAGGACACATCACTTCATTAGCTAAAAATTTCTTAACCTCGTGATAGCAGCCAAGTAACCTTAAAACCTTGTGTTTTCCTCTTGTGGAGGAGTGAAGGTTATGGACTGAATGTTAAGGAAGGAAGCATATGAATTATTCAAGTCAAGCATTAGGTTACATTCATTTATAAATTCATATTATAATCACATGGTTGAAAGATGTAGAAAGATTGGTATATCTCTAAACCCAAGAAATATTATTTTGGGATGGAAGAGTGACAAGCTCCTAGGCCATATTGTTTTATCACAAGGACTAAAAATAGATCCAAAGAGGGTTAAATCCATAAATATCATCTCTTTTCCCAAGCAAAAGAAGGCCTTACAATCCTTTTTGGGAAAATTAACTTTCTCATGAAGTTCATCCCAAATTTTTCTAAAGTAGCCAAGCATGTGACTAAGATGCTAAAGAAGTATGAACACATCTTATGGGATGATGAAGCCAAAGGATCATTCATAGAAATAAAGAAGGATTTAAGGCGTAGGTGGATCGAGTCATCCACTATGGAGTTTGAGGAACACCTAAGTGGAAGGACATGATATGGTTTTGGGGGTCCTAACCACGCTTCCCCTCAAATTTTGGGATGTCCGAAGGGAATTTGGTAGGAATGGGAGGCCATTTAGGGTCATGTCGGATCATATCGTTAGTCAATCGGGCTAGATCAGGTAGGTTAATACTGGCCATGAAGGGAAAACTAGCGGGAGGAGGATGTGACATGGTCAAAGGGGCCTATGTGATAGTCATGGCGGTGATCGTGGGGCCACCACCACCGAGTGGTAGGGTAGTGGCATGTGTCATAACAAGTATCAAGGGACTGTTGGTAAAGGGAGGAGGGATCGAGGTGGATGGGGAAGTGCCCCCAAGGGTACTACTGGTAACCAAAGGGATGGTGGTCAGAATAGATCCACTCCCAATGGGTATAGAAGTAATGACAAAAATGCCAGGTGTAGGTCCTATAGATGGATTAGCATGGATGGATGCTGATATGGTGGTTGAGCGAGTGGTGGAGACACTGCCAACAATCCCATCGTGAAATGGTTTTGGGTTCATGTCGTCCATGGGGATAGACAGACTAGTGTATGTAGGTGAATTTGGATCAGAATCAGATGTGAAATATGGGGCGTTGGGATGAAGATCCGACGACGAAGATGTGCATCGCAAAGGAGCGTAACAAGTGGGTTCAAGTGGACCGTACTATGGGGAATGTCCCCGTATGCGACGAGAGTGTCTCAGTGAATAAATGGTGACAAGTGTAAAATTGTTGAGGGAATGTGGTAGATAAAATGCTCAAAAATCCTAATGCAACCATGTGAGTAAAAGGAGAGCTATAAAAAAGACGACACTAAGGCCAACAATAAGCTAAAAAACACTTGATGCAACAACGTGCTACAACAAACGGAGAAGAAATAAAATGGTCAGAATACCAACAAGCAACACTCCAAGAAATAAAAAGGTAGACTCACTAACCAATGGGGGTATAGGAGCATGCAAACACCTATCTAAAAGATATGGAAGCTCACACAAATCGTATCCCTTGCAGGGTGATGAAATCTGCAGTCAGAAAATACGAAATGTAGAACCAAATGGCTAAAGGATATCCCTATACCAGGAGGGAATCCAAGTAAAACATTCCTAGAAGAATGGAAACTAAGATACCCTGTTCATGGAACATCTGGAAAGGTGTCCCGTAGCTTCAGTTATTTGGCTGTCGTGCACCCGGTATGGGCACCAGCATGCACAAGGAGAAAAACGAGTAGGTGTCCTTCAGTACATAATGGAGAGCGGTATTCCACTCAGAATTCTGTAACCAGTCTTTCTACTTTCCCTCCTAAGGGATAGGCCCTCCGAAAAATTGGTGTCAACCGTAGCGATAAATAATAGGGGATTTTGGATCCCTAGAGGACAATAACTATGTCTCAAATGTGTATGAAAAAAGGGGTGTTATTTGGATTCCTAACCCCAATGTCTCACCTAGATACAAAGTTGTTTTTGGGTTCCCCAAGTAGGGTTAATGTACGTTTGAATTAAGTCAATGGTATTGGATAATCTACTCGAGCGGACGTGAGCCAGATCTCCCTAGTTCAATGCAAATCTAGAACAAATAAAGACAGAACATAAAGCTACTTTCCTAGATCTAGTTAGAGATTGAGTAATTAGACGTCTTACCTTCAAATTGTAGATCTTTCTCCTCGTTATTGCTCCAAGCTCCGCGATCATCAGATCTTTAGCTGCAAGACCTGTTAAAACATGTAGAGACAATACAAGCAGTAAAACATGTCTAAGCACTAACTGATCTAAGTAAACAGTTAAGGAAGTAAACTATAAACATTATCAACACAATAAAATTTATGGAAAGAGTTTATATTGCTGTATAAAAAGAGGGAAATACAAAGTAGAGAGATGATTACAACCCAAGCCTTAACGCTGCAATCCTCCTCCAACAAGCCAAGCCAATGCCTCTAAAGAAAATGTAATCCTCCCAAGAGATGGATAGGGATCACCTAGGCTAATTCCACCAGCATGTAAGTTCTATAGACTTCCTCCCTTTTGAATGGAGAGGAGATTTGTATTTATAGGACCAAGTGGATAGAGTAGGTTGAGGATCATGGGGAGAGGGCTAAGGGATCCTTCCTTGAGGTTAGGGAACCGTAGGAAAACTCACCTAGGAGTTAGGGATATGGATCCACCTCATACAACTTCTAGAAATCACTCGAAGGCTACCTTTATCTAAATAAACCAACCTCGGCGCAAGCTGCATAAGGGAAACCTGCACCATGGAAGGGAAACGCAGGCTTCCCAAAGACAACCTGCGACACCAGCGCAGTCTACAAGAATGCACTCTACGCCAGCCCTAGTTGGGCACCTCTTACTCAAATGCAACATGCGTCGGCCCAACTAGACATCGTGGACAGAGGGCATCAACTTGCTCTAACTGAATTCTTGATCATGGAGACTTCAGGGATCAAGGAATTGAGTTGACATGGGACTCATGATGACGAGACTTAGGTGTAACAGAATGCCCCCCAAAGTATGAAGCTGGAAAAACAAGACAGGTGAAGTGCTTTGAAATATGGATGGCAAGGAATTACTGGATGGAATATGCTATTGTAGTACAACTGACTCTGAGATATAAGTCTCACATGACTCACAACATGGCTGTCGATCAATACATTGTAGATCCATGGTAGTACAAGACCGACTGAACACAATCATGGTTACTAGACACAATCATAGATCCATGATGAGATGATAACATAGCCACGAGCAATACCAAGTGGATCCATGTAATATGAATAAAACAATATCCATCACAACCTGGGTAAGACATGATTTTCCCCAGGGTCTTCAAGACGAACCCGCAATGATACGAATCTATCCATGTGATTACAATGTTTTGGTTTCAAACATGGTAGAGACCACTTGATTACCGGTAATTGATGTATACCATTAACAAGTGCAAGGGAAATCACCATTAATGTCAATGATCCCCAAGGTATCACAGTACATATCACCGAGTATGAATAAATGAGTTGAGGTCGAATACTCGATGAAATATTTCAATCAAGAGCCAATATTGTAAACTCATGTTGAAAGTGAGGTAACCTTCCATTGAGACATGTAGGCCCAAGGTACTCGATTTGTTTCTAGATTCACTCCTTGGATGATGTGTTAAATTTGACAAGGATGAATCCGTCGAAGGAGGGCCATGATGAATCCCCCATCATCGACACAAAACTCGATAACAGATGTTTGGATTAAATCGAAAGGTAGAGTAACGTGCAAGACTGACCTAAGGTAGACCGTCATGATGGAAGGTGTACTGACTGCAGATAATGAGCAACAAACATCTATTGAACATGGGGATGGCATGACTTGGCAGTATTTACATGACGACAATGGTACTTACCCCCAATATGACTAATGGTGGAAGCATTATTCGGATGACCCAAAGGAGTGACATGACTCGTGAAATCATTATGATTCGAAGACAAACATTTACCCAAGTATTGAACTCAAATGCAAATGAGTGCCATGTTCAAGAGTGACGATTTATTTCCGTAAATAAAGTGTAATACAAAATCTTCCCTTTTTCCCCATCATGATTGATGAGTGCCTCACCTGTTTTTTAACGAGCTTGAGGAGGGTAAACAGATGCTCGGTATAGCTCATCCCATGGATGATTCCAATCCCAAATGTTTTACTAACCTAGGAGAGGAGGGGTTCGTCCCATGATGGGCCCTTCAATGTTGAATTTTAACAAGTTCATAGAAGGTAAACTCAGTGTCATTTCATGTTTAGAGATTCTGAAAAGAACTAAAGAAGACTCCAAAGTTCCTTTTTGGTAAAGTTAGTCTCTTCACCCGGAAAAGGGTAAAAAAATGCGAGAGAGAACTCTTCCATCCATGGTTGGCTGGAGTGCTCCTTTTTTGTAAAGAGTGCCTCCTGGTCCAAAAAAGGGGTAAACTATCACTAGAAGGACGACCTTTCAAATGCTTTTACAAGAGTGAAAGAATCAAGTTCTCTTGGCGATCTTTTCCTATTTAGGGAGTTTGAAAAGAGCTTAAGAAGGACTCCATGAACAAATTTGTCATGGTTGGTGACCGAGTATGACAAAGGAAAAAGTAAACTTGGCATAGTTCCTTTTCCATAACTAGTCTAGCGAGGTCGGATAAAGTGATAAACCTATACTCGTTAGACACACCTTTTTACTCAAATTTTTAACGAGCATGAAAATGATATCAAAAGCACTCGAAATATTTTTCATGTTTAAACCAGAGCACGAAAAATTAAAAACTAAGCTCGAAATATTTTTCATGTTTAAACCAGAGCACGAAAAAGTAAAAACTAAGCTCAAACCACTTTTCATGTTTCAACCAGAGCACACAAAAAGTGAAAAGTAAGCTCAATACCATCTTATTGTTTTTAATGAGCTCGACGATAGGTGAAAAGAATGCTCATGATGTCTGCTTCCTTTTTTAACGAGCTTGTAACAGAAAATGAACTATGCTCGAGATTATTTTCATGGTTTAGCGAGATCGAAACTTAAAATAAAGTATGCTCGAAAATATTCCCATTGGTTGATTTTTCCCATCATGATATCCCAAGGTTGGTACATGCCCCCAGCATGATTTCTAGAAGTAAGTGACTTAACTCCAACATGGTGTGGAGAGGCGATCGAGTCGACTTCAACATAATGTCCAGAGGTTGAAGAGATGCCCTCCAAGCTTCATTTCATTCTCCTAATCTACATCTTCACTCGATTAAACCCCTAGTTACTAATATGAAGATGTTCACCAGATACGAAGGAAGATCAAAATGGTATATGAGGATGAAAAGAAGGTTTAGGTACTAACTCTATGGAAATACTCTACTCAATGGAAAAGGACCTGTTTCATTTTTTAACGAGATTGACACAGAAATAGAACTCTGCTCATGACCTATTTCATTTTTTAAAGAGCTTGACATAGAAAATGAACTATGATCATACGACCTGTTTCATTTTTTAATGAGATTGACACAAAAAGGGAACTATGCTCATGGTTAAGGCACATTGATGGTTTTTTTACCAACATGATGTCCAGAGGTTGGTAGTGTTCCCCCTAGCCTAAGAATCCAGGGGAATAACTCCAACATGATTTCTAGAGGCTGGAGACATGGCCCCCATCTCTAAGGGAAAGAAACCACTAAAACATGTGGAACATTTAGGGAAGTATGATGACTAGGAGTCATGGGATGAGTGGGTGTCACAAAGGAAAGTTGATCAATGGTCATGATCCTCCCGTCATAGGGAAAATACATGACTTGAAAGAGTGTGGACACTACAGCTTTCATAGCATAGACATAATCACATCCAAGGACTATATTAAAATCTAAGGGACTTTGGACTACCATAACATTGATACAGACAATTTTCCCTCCTAAAGTGATAGGTAACTGAGGAAGGATCCCTAAATGTCCAGTATGAATTCTATTAAAATCCAATATCTGGTCAGTGACTAGCATAAGCTGAGGGGAACCTATAGCTTGCCAAGGAGTTGAGGATAAAATGCTAACATAAGCTCCCTCATCAACTATAGTGCGGAATATTTCCTTATCGACAACTCCTACAGATATATGGAAAGGAACACTTGAAGGAAGACAAGATTCTGTTAGACCATTCCAATCAAAGGAAATGACCTCGGTGCTTGGAGGGGGTCTTGTGGAAATGGATGGGATTTCCACTCGCCTAGAACAATCTGAACTGAATAGGAAAACATCAGTGGTTTCCAATTCACTCTCAACTGGAAGAATAGAATGAGACGAAGATTTTATCATGGTGACTACTTCAGTCTGGGCATTCTCCAATAAAAGAGTGGGATCAAGTGGAGGTGATATCGACTCGACCACTTCAACTTCACTCTTTGAAGAAAGAGTGGGATTGACCGAGGATGGGGCTGCATCGAGCACTGCATCAACTAATGGGGGATCAAGAGATGACTTACGATATCCGTTTGGAAGGTGGTTCTGAGATACAGTAATGTCTTCCAACAATTGGGAAGCTTCATCCATGCATGGACAAAGGTAAGTATGGTGCATACCCTTGCATAACAAACACATATTTTTTACTTTAACTTTTCGACTCTTAACCATAAAGTCACCGGTTGATGGGGTATCATCAGTATGATGTCCAGAGGCTGATGATATTGGTGGTTTGGAGGCTTTATACTACTCTTCCAACACTTTGGAAAGACCAAGACAATCCTTGAGAAGGTGATCACCCTTTCAGAGCTTGCAAGGGAACTTGGGTCTACGAGATGTTCGAATAGGATGAGTGCCATCAGAGGAAGATGGTTGATGCTTAGTCTCTTTCTTATCCTTCTTCTTCTTCTTTTCCTCCTGATTACTAACACTACTATTTTGATCAGGAGAGGAAGAATAAACAGAATAAGAAGCATCCGATGAAGGGGAAGGATAAGTCTGGGATTGACACTCTCATGGTGGAGAGTTAACATTTGAAACGTTGGGTAAAACCAGAATCACCAGATTGAATGACCATACCGGTAATCCTATGGTTAATCTAGGAAGATTTAAAGTGGCAATAAATGGAGGACCAATATTTCCAACTGGAGGAAAGACAAAAGGTATCCCTTGAAAAGGATCCTCTTGATTGGTAGTCCCCAGTATGGTCGCCAGATTTTTTATTGGAAAATCTACTCGAGCAGACACAAGCCAAATCTCCCTAGTTCAATGTGAATCTAGAACAAATAAAGACAGAACATAAAGCTACTTTCCTATATCTAGTTAAATGTCGAGTAATTAGACATCTTACCTTCAGATTGTAGATCTTTCTCCTGGTTATTTCTCCAAGCTCCGCGGTCGTCAGATCTTTAGCTGCAAGACCAGTCAAATCATGTAGAGACAATACAAGCAATAAAAACATGTCTAAACACTAACTGATCTAAGTAAACAGTTAAGGAAGTAAACTATAAACATTATCAACACAATAACATTTATGGAAAGAGTTTATATTACTATATAAAAAGAGGGAAATACAAAGTAGAGAGATGATTACAACCCAAGCCTTAACACTGCAATCCTCCTCCAACAAGCCAAGCTAATGCCTCCAAAGGAAATGTAAGCCTCCCAAGAGATGGATAGGGATCACTTAGGCTAATTCCACTAGCATGTAAGTGTTATAGACTTCCTCCCTTTTGAATGGAGAGGAGCTTTGTATTTATAGGACCAAGTGGATAGAGTAGGTTGAGGATCATGGGGAGAGGGCTAAGGGATCCTCCCTTGAGGTTAGAGAACCGTAGGATAGCTCACCTAGGAGTTAGGGATAGGGATCCACCTCATCCAACTTCTAGAAATCGCTCAAAGTCTACCTTTATAAAAATAAACCAACCCCGATGCAAGCTACATGAGGGAAACCTACGCCATCGACGGAGTCTGCAAGAATGCACTCTGCGTCGGTCCTAGTTGGGCACCTCTTTCTCAAAGACAACATGCGCCGACCCAACTAGACATCGTGGAAAAAGGGCATCAACATGCTCTAACTAAATTCTTGATCATGGAGACTTCAGGGATCAAGGAATTGAGTTGACATGGGACTCATGATGACGAGACTTAGGTGTAATAGTCAATTTTAGTCTCGCTTGATTTATGGGGAATGTGGGGGTGCACAAGTGGTGTAAACCCAATATCTCCAGTGATAAATGCTGAAAAGAAACAACGAAGACTGAAAATAAAAGTACTAACTTCTATAGCATGTAAATAAATGAACTCTCTGAAATATAATGCAAGAGATAGAAATACGATAAGGATGTATGCAAAGTGAAATGTATCAAATGCTACATCAAGCAAATAGCAGAAAAGTACCAATTGAAAAATGGATGCGGGAAAATAGGAGGTTGTTTGGGCAAGGAAAGGGAAAAAATGGTTGCAGGGTTCGGCTGTGAAGTGAAAAGTCGCAATCTAGGCATTAGAGACTGTAGAAAAATTCATGCTGAAACAAAAAAATAGAAACAGGAAAAAGGGTGCGGGTTTCAGAATCAGATGCAGGCGGAGGGCATGGGTATCAGTCCCACATCAGTCCTGGATGCATGCGAAGGGTGAGGATAGCAGGCCAACAAGCGTGTAGAGTGTGCGGGATTTCAGGCCTGAAGTCGAGTAGAGCGCATGACTTACTGGTCGAAAGGTGTGTGAAACGCTTGGATTGCATGTGGAAAAGCACACTCGGGGCGCAAGTCTCGGGACGAAAGTCGCATTGGGGAGCACAAGTTTCAGGCCGGAAGCCACATTTGGGCCGTAGGTTTAATGGCAGAAAGTCATGGGTTAGGCCGTAAAAACAGAAATAATGGAGGGTACTGTGAAGGAAAGGGCCAAATATACAAGTAGACGGCCTGCTGCTAGGCCTGAAAAGTAAAATGCAAGCAAAATAACAAATACAAAACTTAAAATAACTAAAACCAAAGATTGATGAGAATCGACCTAGTAGAGTCGCCAAATTTGTAGCTAGTGTTTCCACACCAGCCTGTGCAAAAGGGCACCTACTAAGGATTATGGAACCCTTAGTAGCAGACTCAAATACAGATAAATAATGATGTGTGACTGTAAATAACAATGAAAATAAATCTAACTAACTACTGTAGTAAAAACAACAAGTAGATCGAAACTCATGAAATATTTTTGTATTATTGTGCAAACAAGGGTTTACAATAAGAGTTACCTCAGAAGGTGAGTAGATGTGGGCCCTCACAGTTGTACGAAGAGTAGTGCGTCGGGTCTCCAGAGTTCCTTTCTCTTCTCCAAATGCTCAAGAGGTGGCCAAGACTCAACTGAATGGGGAACAAAAGCTCAAGGTGATAGGCTAAAGTTCAACAAGAATTTTGGCAGCATGAGGGCATGAAGAGTTGATCATGGATGTGAAATGGGGGGCCTCCATCACCTTTTTATAGTGATTTTGGGTGTTGGAGTATTGACCCATGGTTTTGGGCAACCAATAGTATTGGCTAGTGGTATTTTGAGTTTTCCCTCTTTTTTGAGATTATTTTGATTTTTTTCCCATTTTTTTTTCTTTTTTGGGGATTTTGACCATTTTTATGGGATTTTATCCCTTTTTGGAGTATTTTCATTAATTGATGAGGGAAATAATGATTTTATGCCCATTTGGTTACCAATTTAGGGATTTTTGGGGTTTTGGAGGCCAAAAATGTAGGAAAAAGTGGTAAATAGGTTATGTGACTAGGGAGATGAGCTATGTGAAAAAAATTTGGGTGTTAACACCATTATTAGAAGATTTTTTGCATCATGACAATTTCTTGAATCTAATACTGGCACAACAATATGTATTGTTCTTGTCGTTGGGGAGTAAGAAAGAAAAGTTTTATACCCCATACCCCAACTAGCTACCGAGGGTATTGGGTATGTTACACATGTACCATAACATTCTTTTATTTTTTTTCAAGCTTTGATAATATGAAAAAGACAAAAAAATCAAATATTTTAAAAAGATGGGAAAGAAAAAGTTCCTTTTATCCCTATATGGAAGCAAGTTGTGTCACTTTTGAACACAACACATTGTTGAGTCTCTCTGCAGTAGGGTATGTAGTATGACCTTAGAAGCTGAACTTGTATATGCAGTTACTCCCCTGATTGGTTAATATTCCAATCACTATGGAGTTTTCTTTGATGTCTCTTAAATCATTGACTTGTTTTTACGTTCTCTTTAAGATTCTATGATGCCTTAGTCACATTGGTGTCGTGTTGTTCTTCAAAGGAATTTTTTAACTTGTGTCGGCCATCCTCAGAAATTTCTTGACTTTATTGTGTCGGCCTTCCCATGACAAGTACATATCATCAGTTGATCCATAACATCTTTAGACTCCTGATACAGTTTTGTGTTGGATGATGGGGGATTCCTTAATTATCTCCTTCCAACAGATTATTTCCCATCGATTTCAACACATTTATTATGGGATAGTGATCTAGAGTTTATTAGTACCTTGGAATTTGCAGTCCCCAATGGAAAGTGTCCTCTCTTTTGATAGCGGGAATACATCGATGTCCCATGATCATTTGAATCTACAAGTGTTCAACATCAACTCCTTTATTTACACTTTTTATATTGTACTAGGTGCCTTGCCACTCATTATCATTATTTGTGAGTTGGCTCGTGTGTGTTAACGATTTTCATCATCGCCCAGAAATCACATGATGTCTTACTATGTTTGACCTCAATGCATTTATTCACGCATTTTTGAATTGTACCCTTGTCAGTTGGCTTGAAGACCCCGAGTTCATTTCGAAGTTCAAAGTTAAGTTTTGTTATGAATCATGTTGCATTGGATTTCCATTTAGTCTTTTGGCACTAATCTTAGATGGAGATTGATTTGTTTAGCTACTGCATATATACAGATGTCTTCATGAAATGTTGAGATTTCGATTCATGACCTCCTTATGACTTGGATCCACATTGTATCCTCATGGCCATGCTCACTTTTCTATATACTTCATGGATCCGCTTAGTACTTGATTCGCATCGATGCTTTTTTACTTATGAGCATCTGTATGCATGCATCAGGAAAGAGAGTTATTAATTGGATGATTGTTGTTACCTGTCTATGGCTGATGATTGGGCGACTTCTTCCAAGTTACTTCATGGAATCGGTATCAAAACAGTTGTTATGTGTTTCGGCCATTGTATGCTCCTCTGACCTCACACATTAGGGGGGAATTGTTATAGTGTCTTTTTCCACTATTTGTCCTAAGACATTATAGTGGTCGATCTTATCCTTATCCTGAGTTGTAGACACCCACAACATCCCTCTCATTCTATATGGACCCTAGTTTTCCATTATGTTCTCCATTCATTTATTATGCTAAAGATTTCCTTGAATCTTTTGGGCATACTTAGTGGACAAAATTTGAGTTGGAGTGCTTGAGGTGACCTGGGAGAAAGAACCCAGAACTTAGTTTCAAAACATTAGTAAGTTAGTAACATGTCAGATCCATTTGTTTTATGTAATTTGTTGTTATCATTAATATACAAATGAACTCTTTTCCTATCCAATATTGAATGTGTTCGTGTGTTTATGAATCATGGTTCATTTGAAATTGGGAATTGTTAATTTTGCAAGTTTCTTTATATAATTTTTATGGTTATTGTTATGCTTTCACTTTCTTTTGTTTCTATTTCAGGAATTGTAGCAATAATCTCAAGTGAATGGGAAAATCTCAATACCAAAGGATTCTATTACATACGTTTGGGACAAGGTATGTATTTGAATACCCTGAGAACTAAATTGTTTGTTTGAAAAGAGAAAAGAAAATATTTCTGACTTTCAAGATTAGGGTTTGTTTATCTTTTTTCTCTGCAACAACTGCACCCAACAGTTGTTGGGGAATTATTTCCCGTCACACTAATTATTATTAGTTGATGTATAATGGATTTTTGAATGTTCTCTAAAGAAGAATTATGCTTTGTGTGGAGATGAAAGGTAGTATGTTTAAATACTAGTTGTTGTGGCCCGTTTTGGTTTTATAGTTAGATTGGAATTGTTGCATATAACTTCACTTACCTATTACATTAAGTGCATAAAATGTTCATGTGATCTTTGCTAGAAAAATCCCTTTGTGATCTTCGTTAGAAAGGTATATTCATGATCTTTGTTGAAAGCTATTTTGGTGGTATCTTGGTGACATTTCATGTGAAATATATCCTGGTAATATCCTAGTGGTATTTCATATATCTTGTTGAAATGTATGTACTAACAGTGTGACTAATTAAAGCATGATTCAGGTACCTTTGTTGAATATATACTTCATGTATCCTTATATATCCATACTAATACAAGTATCTTTGTTAGAAAAATATCCTTGTGATATTTGTTGAGAGTATCTTGCTAATGTATCCTTGTGGTATATCAAATACCTTTGTTGAAAGGCATCTTTGTAAAGTATCATAGTGATAGTTCTTGCATCCTTGTAGAAAAATTATTTGGGTTATAAATCATGTAACAGCATCTTGGTAATGCATTTCATGTATCTTGTTGATGGAGCATATGCATGACACATTTCATGTATCTATTGGTAAAGTATATACTTGCTACACTTCATGAAGCTGGTTGGTATAGTTAGTGCATTTATGTGCATTAATTGATTGGAAAGCATGTTTAATGAATTTCATGTGTCTTGTCAATGGATGCATTTCATGTCTCTCCTTGAAAGAATATATATATACTCAATGCATTTCCTTTGATTAAAATGAATTTCAGGAAGATGCATTTCAATTATTTTTGTTGAAAAAATATCTTAATGCATTTCATGTACCTTTGATGTATTTCATAGGCGAAGAAGAGTGAAATGGAATTTATTTCAAGTTGTGAATTATTTCATGTTCCTTTGAAGTATTAATGTGATTAGTTAGAAGTTATCTCTTGAAGATGTATTTTATGAATCTTGTTGAACAATATATATGTCCACTGCTAACCATGTGTATGTTGGGGATGTGAAAAGCATCCTTGTCAAAGAAGCATCTCTATTTCAAGTATATTTTTTGAAGAATATGGTTTACTTGAATGGGACTGAGTTCCTGGATTCCCTTAGAGAGTAGTCTAGTATTTGTTTCCAGATGGTAATCTAGTGGATGTTTTCCTTGCTTCCTTGAGTTCACTCTACTAGTCCATGTTCTCGCACAGGAATCCAGGAAATGGGATGGTGATATCGTGAGGGGTGAGTTAGGTGAAGGGAGTCACATCCCATAGGAAATGGATATAGACAAGAAAGTAGTAGTAGGAAGCATTGTGGTTCTCAGACGATGTAGTCCTAAGATTTGCTAGACTAGGTGTGCTCTGCTTGTGGGAGGAATGTTGTCCAGTTGAAGAAAGTAATTTCCCAAATTTGAGATAAGTATTCTCTCATGTGCTATTCATGTTATTTTATTTTGTTTATGCTCCATGGTGATTTATTTATGCTATATTTATGTCCATGGTTTATTTGTTGAAGAATATCCTTATATCATGTATCATATATTTTATACCTGGTGTTAATCATATGGTTGATTGAAAATATGATTTTTCAGGTGGATGTATATTTGAGTTTTGAAGACCCCACAATGGGGATTGAAGATTGAACCTTTCTTCTACACTGGAAACCACTCCGCTAGGCCAGGTTCTCACATAGGGAGCCAGGAAATGGGTTGGTAATAGGAGTCACATCCCTTAGGAAGTGGAGACAGATAGGGAAGCATGTGGTAGTGGGAAGTATTGTGGTTTCTCAAAAGAGGAGTTATGAGAAGGAATACTTGGGAACTGAAGATGGTGATCCTTCTAAAATTTTTGTAAAAGCATCATGCATCGACGTTGATGCATTGTTTAACAGGGAGGGGAATTTAATACCATGTGTGTTAAGCCTCGAACATATGTAATTTGTAATTGTTTATTATTGTGGCACTAGGTGTTGGGGGATGGGTCTTTAAGGACCTAGAGACATTATTACTATTATTATTGTAAATAATTAATTAATAAAACAATTGGCACATCGGGGACCAGTAAAATACTATGGGAGGCCTAGATCCACAATGTGAGGGGGAATGGGGACATTCCTAGCACTTTAGAACTTGTTTGGTTGAGCTTGGTCTGTATTTATTCCTTGGTGGATTTATTAGTTGATGATCCCCCAAAAATTGAACAACGGACCCAACTTTTGATTATTTTAGCCTATGTTGGTAGTATTGAGCCTAATTCATGGTTTAGTGGGCCTCCCTTGGTGCTTGGGTGGATTTCACTTGTTAATTGAGCCCCTTTGGTGGTCTGTAACTCCTTTTTGGAGGTTACACTTGGTTTTGTATCCCCCACTTGCTCAAGTGTACCCTCACTTGCTATTTTTAGCCTTGGTTTGTGTAACCCCTCCTTTTTTATTTTGGGAAGATGCTTTGGCTTATGTAGCTCCCAACCTCACTATTTTGATTTCCTCTACATGGATGAGGTTTCCACACATTTATTTGAGTTGGGTAGAGTGACTTGGAGCCACTCTCCTTGAAATTCAAATTGCTTGGGTTGAATTAGAGTAAACCCCTTATGGTTGAGTTACCCCCTTGGATTGACTCAAGTTGGATTACCTTGGTTTGTTTTGAACACCTTGGGTTTGAATTGCCTCCTTTGGTCTATAAATAAATGGTTTATCTCCTAGGTTAAGGTTGTTTATTATTGTGGATTATTGATGGTTTATCTTGTCGGTTGTTCATGCCATTAATGTTGAGATATTGGTAAGCTTATGAGCTTGGGAAGCCATGTATGCTCTTATATGTGTATGAACCTTGTGCTTGAAGCACTGTGATCTTGTATGGCATTTGTGGCAATCCTGAAAAACTCTGGTATAGTTTCTCAATGTCCATTGCTTGTCTCTATCCTGGACCTACACATAAATCATGATGGTGAATGGCGATGTCCTGAGGAACATGGGGGGTGAAGGGATTACCATTGCACCTGGAAGTGGGGTGGAGGAGAAATCACGTGGTGAGGAATTGAGTTGTGGCTTCTCAAACTGATACATGATTGATCCGCACGTGGCTAGGAAGCACAAGGGGGAAATCAGTTCGACTGAATGAGTTGGCCCTGTTATGGCGAAAACTTGAGAAACATAATGCACAAAGAAGGAATACACTACACAGACATAACACAAATATACACAGAAAATATGCAGGAACGCGAACTGATCTTCTATTACTGGGTATGAGATCATCGATTGATTCTATGTTGTATATTACAATAGTTTAAATGCTTATATAGAGAGTGTTGAGACGCTTGGGTTCTTTCCCGTTACATTCAGTTACAAAAGAAGTTATAACGGTTCGATATTTCAACCATTACAGTCGACAGGAAGACAGAGAGATAGTCTATCGAAATTCGATAGTCGCAAGTTGCAGATTGACATTGCATGTCGATGTCGTGAAACTGTGAGTTCGCGGAACTTGTCGAAGTCGCGAAGTTATCAAAGTCATGTTGAAGTTGGAACTTGTCGAATTTATGTCGACGTCGATGACTTGTCGAAGATGTGTCGAAGTTAGCATTCAATAATAATGCCAACTACGATGTGGATTAGACCTCCTTCCTTAAGAAATAATGGTCCCCATTGTTTGCTGGTGAAGGTGAGGAAACTTGTCGATCTGTTTAGTAGCATAGTGCCACTTTCCTTGTGTTGGGATCTGTCCGCCTTTAGAAACCTGAAACAAGGGAATTATGTTCATCCTTGTATGGCGTACTCGTCATCCCACAATGGTGTTGCAAGGAAGAGGCTCCTAAAAATTTGGATGGATGTCATTGGGTTCCTCTATCGGTAATTTGTTTTGTTCCAATGGTGGTGCATGGTATGGTCGAAGTAGATCCACATTGAATACTGGATGCAGACCCAGCCAGGCATGCAGGAATGTCAAGCTGGAAAGCATTTTCTCCAATCTATCGAATAATACTAAATGGACTATATCGCAAAGGCTTGAGCTTCTTGAATGGACCAGTGAAGTGCTCCTTCTTGAGATGTAGCCATACCTTGTCCCCAATTTGGAATGAATGAGGAATATGATGCTTGTCGTTTCGGGCCTTATATTTCTTGTTTTCTCATTGCAACATTTCTTATGCTTTCTTTTGGATGTCGCAGATCTGATCTCAAAACTTCAAGGATTTATCAACTTCTCGTTGGCTGTAGCTGGTGTCGGAGGTTGGATGTGTTGAGGAGCTGATCAATTTGATAGGCACTGAGGGTTGAAATCCGTAACAGATCTCAAATGACTCTTGCCTATAGAGATGTACTGAGCATGATTGTAACTGTGTTGTATGTATGGAAGACTTTCATCCCATGTGCATCGATGCTTGTGGTTGTACATGTGAAGCAGTTGTACTACCAAGCAATTCACAACTTCTGTATGTCCGTTGGTCTGAGGATGGAAAGTTGTCGACAATGAGAGTCATGTGTCCAGTTGTTTCCAAAGAGTCTTCCAAAAGATACTGACAAATATGGCATCTCGGTCAGAAGTAATGGTTGTGGGTAAATGAAAGTGTTTCCAAACATGTGTGAAGAATAGCTGAGTAGTTTGCTACGTTGTCATGGTATTCTTGCATGGTATGAGAATGGACATCTTGGAAAATATATCGACTACTACTAAGATCGCATCATGATGATGTTTGGTAGTAGGATATCCCGTCAAGTAGTCCATAGAAATAGATTCCCATGGTCGACTAGGAACTGGCAGAGGTGTGTAGAATCCTTGTCGTCGATTAGGCAGATTAGCAATGGCACAAACCACGCATGATCAAATGTACTTGTTGACGTCAGTTTTAAGTTTAGGAAAAAAGAAATACTTCTACAGAATAGCAAGTTTCTTTGCTACTCCAAAGTGTCATGCATTCTTGCTATAGTGCGTGTCCCAAATGAGTTGTTGTCGATGCTCATCGGTTGGTACACAAATATCTACAAGCTTGTATAGCAAGGTATCTTTCAGGAAATAGTCGGCGGTCGACAACTTATCAGTCTGAAGCTATCGGTAGATTGGTGAAAATTCAATGTATTCCTGATACAATTGATGCCAAGTAGTGGTGTCATATCCCTGCATACTCATCACTGTAAAAGGGAGAGTAATGGGAGGTCTGCTTAGACAATCGGCAATGGCGTTAGCTTTGCCTTTCTGATACTTAATTACCAACTAGAATTGTTGTAGGTAATTAATCCACTTAAGCTATCAATTTGTTTGTAGTTTTGACTGGGTTGGAGAAAACTATAGAGGCTTATGGTCAGTGAGGATGAATGTTTCCTTGCCAAGGATGTAATGCCTCCATTGCTTGAGAGCTTGCATAATGGCGTACAGTTATTTTTCATACATTGAATATATTCTTACTATGTCGTTAAAATTTTCAGAATGAAAAGTGGCTAGGTGACCAGACTGAGTGATCACTACGCCCAAGGCATAGTCCGATGCGTCCGTCTCAATCTCAAAGGGCCGATGCAAATCAGGTAACACAAGTACTGGTGCAGTTCAAAGGTTGTGCTTGAGCTGTTCAAAAGCTTCTTGCTATGTCGATGTCCATTTGAAGATAGTTTTTCCATTTCCCTTCATCAACTGATTCAAGGGCCAGGATATGTGACTGAAACCAAGTATGAATCATCGATAGAAATTCGCCAAACCAAGAAAAATTCTTAGTTCTTGAATGCTTTGAGGAATGGACCAATCTTTGAGGATTTGTACTTTGTCTGGATCGACGTGAATGACTATAGAGTCAATTACATATCCCAAATATTTGATGTTGTTCATTGCAAAGGACACTTGTCAACGTTCAAGAAAGTCGATGTTGCTGGAGAGTGTCGAGGACTTGTCGAAGCTGTTTGACATGTTCTTTCCATGATTGAATGAAAATCAATATGTCATCGAGATAGACAATGACCCATTTGCCGATGAAAGGTCGAAGAAGGTTATCCATGTATCGCATGAAGTTCGCAGGTGCATTGGTTAAGCAAAAAGGCTTGACTAACCATTCAAACAATCCTTCCTTGGTCTTGAAAGTAGTTTTCCACACATATGAGGGCTCAATTGGAATTTGATGATATCCCGACTTGAGGTCAATATTAGTAAAGAATTTAGCACCTTTCAAATAGTCGATGAGCTCGTCTATCCATGACAGAGGGTATCGATTCTTTACCGAAATTTTGTTGAGTGCCCTATAGTGGATGCACATACGCCAAGTCCCGTGTTTCTTCAGAACGAGGATGATTGGGATTCCACAAGAAGGGGAGTTGGGCCAAATATGACCTTTGTTAATCAAATCTTGGATTTGTCTGCGAATCTCTTCATTTTCGAGAATGGATCTTCTGTAAACAGATGCATTAGGCAAAGAAAAACCAGGAGCAAGTTAAATGGAGTGTTTTCCATGGAAATGTCAAGGTACTCCGTACGGCTCTTGGAATAAACTCTGATACTTGCCGAGAAAGTTGTTGATCAACTACTTCTATCGGGAGCTTCTTTGTTCAGTGAGTCGACTCATTGCTGCAATCTTCCTAGAATGTTGCGGTTTGATCATGATTAACACAAAATTTTGAGCATGATTGGTGGGATTCTTTGTCTGTTTAGGAGATATCATTGAAACCATTGGTGTAGGTCGTCGCTCTAGAATGTTGTACCATTGGTTTTGGATTCTGATAATCACCTTCTATGGTCGTGACTGATAACCTCCATGGAAATCTCATAGGTAAGGTTTCTCAAGCAGAGCGTCAACTATGGAGAGTGGTGCTACGTCTCAAAGTACTTCACCTTCAAAAGGCTTTATGAAGTAGGCGATTTTGCATTATCGGGTGATCCGTAGTTCCTGTCCATCCTTCATCCAACCGATGTTGTAAGGCTGAGGATGTGGAGTGGTGACAAGACCTAGTTTCTTAACAAGATATTCAGAAATGAAGTTCTTCTTGCTACCGTTATCCACAATCATATGTAATGGGTTGTGTTGGACCCATATCCGTGTATGGAACAGGCGCTCTCGTTCCTCCTCGTGGACGATAGTCGAGGCTGCTGGAGTGGTCGAGGTTGATGTCAAAAGGGTCGTTGCGTCTGGATTCGATTCTTCCACCGTCTTATCAAACATGTCAGATGTCGGCACTTTTGCCAAAAATGTCTTCCGAGATTTGCATTTAGACGTATCATGCCAATATGAGTGGTGGTAATTGCACCATTTTCTAGTTGGCGGTTGTTTTCTACGTTCCCTTTTCTGAAAAGGATTTTTGCCGTGATATCGCTTTGGTGGAGTCAGCTGAGAATATTTCGACTTGTCGAAGTCGGATGATGTATTCTTGTCAGGTGGTCATCCTGATGTCGGCTTTGTTGCGAAGCGCGATTGTCCCTTCTGCTTGGTTTCGAGTTTACTGGCATAGTGGAATGCATCCACAAGTGTAATGATAGTAAGAAATTCCATCTCTTGCTGAATATACTGGGACAATCCGCTGATGTACTTCAGAACAAGCAATTTCTCTTCTTCTTGGATGCCAAGTCTAGCCATGAGTCGATAGAACTTGTTAGTGTAACTCTGTACTGATTTGTCTTTCCATTTCCTTAGCTACTGCCACTTCTTATATTGCTGCTCGAGGTACTTGGGCGGGTAAAATTCCTTCCGGATGTGTTCGATGAATTTATCCCATGTGTCGATGGGGTCTCCGCTTTTCTCCATCTTTGTCAAGAGGTTCTCCCACCAGTAGTGCACAAATGTTGACATCTTTAAGGATGAAATGGTGATCTTGTCAGCTTCTGAGAGTTGATTCATAGAGTAATAGGATTCCAATTGTTGCACCCAATTGTTGACGGATTCCATGTCAATATTGCCTTCAAGATTTGGTATGTCCAAATTCATTTTCACTTTGAAGGGGTTGATTTTATTGGAGTGAGTTCTCATAAAAAATCCTCCAGATGTCAAAGCAAATCACTTGAGAATTTCATTGAACTGGGCGAACATTTCAGTTCATTGTCGAGTCAGCGCTTGCTTAATAAGTTGTGTTGTCTCATCGGCTACATGTCTATCGTCTGTTTCTTTTGCCATTTTTGTAGGTAGAGTCTACCTTGATTGTTGATATTGCGAGCTTGTTTGAATAGGAATAAGTTGGTAACTTCACTGGAAGTGTTTACACAAACTTAATCATGAACAAATCTAAGTGCTCTGGTACTAATGATCCACATGTGGCCAGGAAGCATAAGGGGCACAACAGTTCGAGTGAATGAATCGGCTCTGTTATGGCGGAAGCTTAAGAAACAAAATGCGCAAAGAAGGAATACACTACACAGACAGAACACAAATATACATAGACAATATGCAGGAATGCGAATTGATCTTCTATTACTGGGTATGAGATCATCGATTGATTCTACGTTGTATATTACAATAGTTTACATGCTTATATAGAGAGTGTTGAGATGCTTGGATGCTTGTCCGTTACGTTCAGTTACAAAAGAAGTTAGAACAGTTCGACAGTTCAACCGCTACAGTCAACCAAAAAACAGAGGGACAGTCTGTCGAAATTTGACAGTCGCAAGTTGGAGATCGATGCTCCATGTTGATGTCATGAAACTGTGAGGTCACGAAACTTGTCGAAGTCACGAAGTTGTTGAAGTCATGTCGAAGTTGAAACTTGTCAAAGTTGTGTCGACGTCGATGACTTGTCGAAGATGTGTCGAAGTTAGCATCCGACAATAATTCCAACTGCAATGTGGATCATTGATCTATCCTTGAGTGCACCTTTTTTGTGGATTTGTGGCCTCATCTCAGGGGTGGCCTATCAAAGTGAGATCTGGCATGGCATTACCTTTGGATGGGTGGAACATGGTTTGGTTGATGCCAATTGCACATTAATAAGATAAGTGGTTTGTTTTTTTTATATAAATTCATATTTTTACATGATGTTTCCATTGTTTCCATAGCTTAACTATTTTTTGTTGGTGAGCATGGTAGTTGTATCAATGGTTGGATGTAGATATGATGGTTTAAATGTTTGGAAATTGGTGATTTCTCCTCTATTTGAGATTTGATCTTGATGGAAACTTGAAAATATGTTCATTCATTTGTTATTGACTATATCTTACTCTGAATATTTCTCTCCATCCATGATTAGATCAATAGATAAATTTACATTTTAAGTTGCTTTGTTTTTGGAACTCTAGTTGAGGAAATCTTGCTTGGAAATTGGAGTTTTCTCCTTGTTTTGGGATTTGATCCTATTGGAAGCTTGAAATATGTTATTTATGTGTTTAAATTTTGTATCTTACTCTGCAAATTCTCCCTCTATGGATGATCGTATCTATAGATAAATATCTTGTTGCAATTGCTAGGTTTTTGGAACTCTAGTTGAGGAATCTTGCTCGGAAATTGGGGTTTTATCCTTGTTTTGAGATTTGATCTCAATGATAGATTTAAATGTGTTTGTACATGTATTATTTGTTGTATCATACTCTACAAGTGCGACCTCCATGGCTGATCATATCTATTATATGATCCACGGATAAAAATATTCAGTTTTGATTACTAGAAAGTGGGTGTTTCTGCTAGAAAACTAGACTAAATTGGTAGTTTCTATGGAGAATTGAATATTTGATGTTGAATGGCTATATGTGAATTCTCTAGTGCACCCTTTGTTGTCGTAGAGTGCCCCATATAGCTGGTATGTTTTTTATTTGGGACTCACAATTGGTTTTGTAGGGATTTGGATGCTTATAAGATGGTATGGTAGTGATTTTTATAGCAATAGTAGATATGATATTTGTATGAATTAATGGTTGTATATGATATATTTGTATTTTCCATTTTACATTATTGAATGACTGCAGGTGTTAGTTTATGTTATAACCTGATGAGCAATGCAAAACTGTTAATAAAAGTGTCATAAATTGGATTGATGAGAGTGCAATACATTGCATAGTTTTATGGTGGAAATATCTAGTTTGTAATTGTTTGCAAAGAATTATGTAAATATCATTAGCTAGTATTATTGGGTTGATTATGGTAACCTTTAATGTTTTAATAATTCTAAGTTCCAAGTTTATTAAAGTTTGTAAATTTGGTTGCATTGTCACATGCTTGTATGGTGTTGCATCTGCATGAGCTCTTGGAGATTTTTATAATTGTTTTTACAGTATCGCAATTATTTTAAAGGATGTATGTTTGATTTAATTGTCTTGATGGTATGTCATCCTAACCTTTGGTTAACCTTAATCCATTGTGCTATATCTTTATCCAACATTCCTTTGGGTTTACATGTGCTCGTGACCTTGGTTTCGAGGTCGGGGACATTGTAGTAGAAAATGAAATAGTAGATCATTTATTTATCACTTGTCCTTTTTCAAAATCTATGTGGAAATATATACTGCAGTCAATCATTAGGTCATAAACATAGAAAAATAATAATCTTTTGGAGTGTTTTAAAACTCAGATGACAAACAACTATGCCATAAGCAATGGAGCTCTTCCCTACTTTGTTTTTTGGGGGCTTTGGCTAGATAGAAATAAGATGATATTTTAAGAGAAATAATTCACAGTTGGTAAGGTAACGTATACAATCAATTTTTACTATAAAGTTGGAAGGATCCAAAGCAAAAGGAAGTAAGACTCATTCTGGAACCTACTATTAACTCATCCTTCCGTTAGAGATACTTTGATGGGGCTAGTCAAGGAAGCCTAGCTAATTATGGTATTAGGAACATCCTTAATCTAAGTAATCACCATTATTTCATTTCGAAATATGGATATACTCTTGGCACTTACAATAGAGCAAGGTTTTATGCTTTGTGGACCTTGATTAAAATAATTGGAAAAAATGTCCCAAAAATATACAAGTCTTTGGGGACTCCAAACTTCTGAAGGACTAAGCAATTGGAAAATTACGGATCACGAATTTGAATCTAGGAGCTATCATGGATAGGCTTTTGGAGGTAACAAATTAGTTTGATTCAATCTCTTTTACTCATATCGAAAGGGTGTTCAACACAAAGGCATATTCTCTTTCTAAAGTAACTCTAATTGTTCATGAAGGATTCTTGTCAATTCAAGAATACAAGGGAATCCTCTCCTTGAAATCATACATGTCTATATTTTGATTTCTTCTTGGTGGGTTTCATTTCAAATGTAAGGAGATCCATATTCAATTTAGGTTGATTTTTGTTTTCTAAGCATTGTTTTCATTCTTAAACACTTTTAGAGATTAAAGACAAGAGGTCAATAAAACCCTTTCTGATTTTTGGAAGTATGTATTAAGTAGTCAAGAAAAAAGATTTTAGACTTCTTCTAAACTCTACATTTAAACCCAAAAGCCAAAACAATGTATATTTTGATTTCAAACTTAAAACAACAAATAATTTTTTTTTATGAAAAAGAAATCAATATATCATTTAAAAAAATACATTATAAACATTCATAAGATACCATTCAAATGAATTAAACTAAAACAAAGAAAAAAGATGAAATATTTTTAGAACATTTTTAAACCGTATCAATATACAACAATTATAAGTATATATGAAGTTTGATTATGACCTTTTGGGGCACCATTATATTTCCCTCCTTTAGAATTTGATACTTATCTTTGCTTTTGAACATCAGTGATGTCTTGTCTCACTTCAACTTGGTATCAATTTTGAATCTACAGAGAAACACTTGACCCACCATTCTTATATGTTCCCTCCTTTATACATAAATATATGGATGATTGTGATATAAATAAAGTTACAATATATAAATTAAGTCAAATAAGATATCACACATGATTGAAGATGTTTGAAATCTAATCCAGAATTCATGAGGAAGTTATTGTGTTTTGAAAGGTTTTAATCCCATCTTTTTGAAATCAGGGATTGATGTTTATCCTTGCCACTCTATTACCTAAAATAGTTTCGAATCATGATTAATATCTCTTATATGTAAGATTAAGGAGTTGTTTTTAATATTTTATTTATTAAAAGTTAAAATAAATTATAATTACATTAATGAGAATTAATATGGGTTATGTACACCTGAAATATGCTTGGGTGCTTCGTACCATAACTAGATCACATATTACTCATGGTATGAAAGATAAAGTAAGTTTTGGGTTATAAGTCCAAGAGGGCCTCCATGTGATGGGATCGATTCCAAACCTATGTTATTAGAGTTTGTTATCAAGTTAATTTAATATGTTACCTTGTTATAGCTATGTTTGTTAGAGATTAGCTTTATTTTATGAGCATCTAAATTGTATATTAAAAATTTTGATTTTGTAGAGTAGGATTAGTTTAGGTTCACCTATTTTTTATATAAATTAAATTTGTATATTAAAAAAATGATTTTGTGGAGTAAGATTAGTTTAGATACAACAATTTTTATATAAATTAATATTTTTTAAATGATTTGTAATTTTTGTTTTTTTAAATGATTTGTAATTTTTGTTGTAAAATTTGATAAGTTATTATAAAATATAGGATTATTATGATTAATTTTTTTTTAGTCAAATTATATATAATTATTTTGGAAAAAAAAGTATATAGTTAGAAATTCATGGAAAAAGAGTTAAAGGTCATATAAGATTTTGGGGTTATCATTCAACTATGTACCATCTTGTTATTCTTGGGACCATTTTATAGGAGTGTCGCAATATTAAAACTAATTTTCTATGTTGCTTTGTTGACATTAAAAAAATATTTGACATAGTTCCCAAAACTAACCTTTGGAATAGATTAGAAGAGATAAAAGTACCTTTCAAGTTGAGAGTTATTGAAATAAGGTTGTACAAGAAGGTTATTACCAAGTTTAAGAAATCTGGGTGATGGTAAGAAGAAAATAATTGTAATATAGGAGTCAAGCAAGGTTGTCCCCTATCCCCTACCCGTTTTGGTATTTACATCAACAAGCTAGAGGGTTGTTTGGAAGAGGTAGGTTGTGTTGGCATGACTTTGGTGGGTATAGCCATCATCCTTCTTCTATATGCCAATGATATTGTTCTTATGGTGAGGAGTCCCTATGATCTCAAGAAGCAACTGAAAATTCTCAAGGACTTTTTGTTTTAGTATGGGTGTGACTATTAACACTAACAAAACAAAGGTTATGATAATCAAATCTCAAAAAATTGCTCATGATAATTTCATGGATGAAAACAACAACTTGGAGGAAGTGACTTCATACAAATATCTTGAAATTGATCTTTATCATAAGTTTAACTTGAACTATTGCATTGATAAAACAACATATGGAGGGTGAAAAGTTGTAAACCAATAGACCTTTGGCTTTGTGATAGGAAGAAACTCCTCTTTGAGACTCTTATCACTCTTATTGTCTTATATGGAAATGAAGTGTGGGGCTGCAACATCTCTATAGAATTATGAAGAAGGATAGAGCAAATCTAAAAGTAATTTATAACATATATTCTCAAAATTAAAGGCAATACACCATATCCTATCCTCCTCATAGAAGCGAGTCTCTCCTCGATTGAGAGCATGGCTAAGAGTAAGTACCTAATATACAAGAATGAGATAAACAACATAGGAGACAATATGTTTCCTAAAATTTCTTCATACTCTAGTCAAAATCACCTACGACTTAAGTGAGATTGGCATAAAGATGCCAAGTCTTGGCTAATTCATTAGGTAGTTGAGGAAGAGGTCACTATGTAGAATAGTGATAATATTAAAAGTATTGTTCATCTAAATTTAAGGAGAAGGTGTGTTGTGATAGAGAGTTAAGGGATAAAATAAAATTTTGATATTATAAGGAGGTGACCAATCTTAATATAGAAGATAAAAAATATATCTCTATTTTAACTAGCATAAAGAAGAAAATAAACATTGCTAAAATAAGAACAAACTCTCATAAGCTCCATAGGGAAACATGTCATTAGACAATTCTTAAAACATTGTGGGATGAAATAATTTGTCATGAAAATCACTTTCTCATAGAATATAATCTGTACACCCACATTAAAGCACAATTTCAAAATATTTGGTACAATAATAACCTTCGTAACTTTTTAACTTATCACAACTATGGTGATTTAGGAATGTTTCTTTTAAAGCTTTTCAAGCATAGGAAAAAAAATCTAAAAAAAACCAAGTAACTCCTTATCTTTTTAAGGTTTGATAAATCGAAATTAGTGTCATTGGATGTTAATAACTATCATCATCGTCATCATCATACATTGATTATTTTTTATTATGCAATATTTACTTATGATTAAAAATGTGATACCATGTGTTTGAAATATGAAAATAATTTAAAAATATAAAAATAAAACTATAATAATAAAACGATTAATCTAACAACATAATAAATATTAGATATATTTTGAGAAATTCAATATAGAAAATTTAGCGAAAAAGTTAGGTGTGTACCCTATATTTTTTAAGATATAAAATGTAAGATACAAAGAAAATAGATTCACTATCATTCTTAGGTAATTTGCATACCCAACTCCTAATTAAAATTAAGATTTTGGACTTCTTATATTATTTTTGAAAGTCACATGTGACAAACTCCACATGTATGAGAAAATCTAAATAAATATAATAAGAAGATTTTTCTTTAAAATGGATGCTTAAATTTTTCATTCAAAAAATATCAAAACAATTCCATTTCAAGTCAGAACAATTCTAGGCTGGTATATGACCCATTTCAAGTCAGAACAATTCCAAACTCGTTATTATTGTGTGTTGTCAAGTTAATTTAAAATATAATTATATTAGTTAAAAATAACTTTTTAGAATGGCATATGAATTATATATATGTTTTCTAAAAAATTGATTTTGTACAGTAAGACTAGACTTAGATTCGACAATCTTCCTAAATTGAGACATAAAGCTTTGTGAATTGACCACATTAAACAATGTAATGAAAACTTTAATGAAATTTCATTACCAAAGGACACCTTTACTTTGAGAAAACTAAAATGATAATTTAAAATAATCTAATTAGTTATTAGAATGTCCCAATCATGTCTATTAGTATTTAGCTTTTTTATTTGCCCTAATGCCTCCCTAAAGATGATAAACAAACAAGCTTTCTCATTATTTTATTAATTATAGTATAATTAAGACAAGGTTAAATATGGTGCCAAGATGGGAGAATCATAGGGTTTCTTGCTTTAGGGCCATCTCTTCTTAGTTAAAGCGAATGCTTTTATAACTTATTTTCTTCATTATTTGAAATTAGTTTGTGGAAGGTAGTTTTAGGAAAAAAATTATTTACCTAGCATTATTGTATTGAGATAAGGATTATTAAAAAATGGTTTTATATTTATTACATAAATAAATTAGTAATTATTTTAATTTAGTTTATATATTAATAAAATATGATTTTTTATAAGTTTGATTTCTATTAAAAATATAAGAAATTGTACAAAGAAAATTGTCAAAAGTTTGTAGACATTTAAGACCTGTAAATAAGTTAATAACTAAGTGTTAATAGAGCACCCTACTAACCAAAATTAGTCAAAAGTTGTTAAGCCGCAGTACTAAGAGCTAAGACTTTTTTTCTAATAGTTGAGGAGATCCCCCACATGCCATGGGTTATAACCACAAAATTAGAGTCTGACTGAAATATAGCAATGTTGATAAAACAAAACAATGGAAGCCAAAGGCTTGACACAATCTATTCATCATTTGAAATATAAATTACATAAATTTGAGGGGCATTGAAACAAACAACAACTTGAGCATGAGGTTCCTACTTGACTCTCGAAGGCTGGCCCTGCTGATGATGGTTGGGATGATGAAAACAAATCATCTAAGGAGCTGAGTTTTTCTGTTGAGGCAAAATGAAGGTTTTTCTTGTCAATTCCTTTTCCAAAGCATCAAATTTTACATTTATGCAGGTGTCGGAGCCCAGAGGAGCTTTAGTAAGGTGTTAGATCCATCCCTCCAGGCACTCCATGTGGGCATCCAATGCCATTCCTTGAGGTTGATCGCAAAGGTGACCATTAACATTGTCGACCATATGTTGGCTTAGGAGGGTCTTAGTATACCAATAAAAGACTAGGGTTTTGGTGTAGCGGGTGTCCTTAGTGTGGGTGGAACCCTCATCATCCAGTGAGCTTCCCATCTCAACAATAAGCTATTCCAGACGAGTAGATGAGTACTCTCTCAAATTTTGGATTCCATATCATGAATGTGATTTTGAATGTCCAGGTGAGCCAAACTTGCATAAAAAGCATGATCTTTATCCATTTCACATTGAGCACGGGGCATATGCAAGCGGTGGGGGCTCAAGATGGTTTTGCGGCCAATTCGCTTAGAGCGAACCATGATTAGGCTGCAATTGATGTGAGGAATGATTGAGGGAGTAGAAGACTGAAGGATGTTGAGGTCGAGCAAGTGATGTATGGTGAGGCAAAGAAAAATCCAAACTGGTGAATGACAAAGGAGAAATGTGAACAAACCCTACCTTTTATTAAGTGAAGACAAAGGAAATGACCTTTCCAAATTAAGCATAGTACGACCACATAATGCAGATGCAGGTGCCATGATAACAAGGGAGAAGTTCGAGCCCATGTGGGGGTAGATCAAGTGGTAAAGTTGAAAAGTTGTAAATGGTTGTAAATGGAAGGTCTCAGGTTCAAATCCCCCCCAAACTTACCTGTGTGCCATGGTTCAGGCCTTGTGTATGCACCTAGGGGTCTAGTGGTAGAGAGATTGGATCCCTGGACCCTGTGTCACGTGAGTACCAGGCCCATTCCCAGTTGTCGATTCCCCTAATACAAAAAAAAGAGAAGAAGGTTGAGAGATACAGAGAATGAATGAACTTGAGATCGATCATTTGCTCGAGTGGAGAAAGCCTACTTATCCCAACAATAATAGCTGTAATAAACATACTAACATCATCGATGTACAAACTGGGTGACCGCACCACAAGTGGTAAGTCAAAGGAACAACCTCACGTATGATTTAGCATCATGCCAAAACTGATGAGGCCTGACAACACTCGACATGAGGAATTAACCAACGTAGATCCATCTCAAACCCGGATCTATCAAGCATGGAGAGGGATCCAATTTCTTGAGGTGTAATTTTTTTTGTTTTATCTTAAAATTACCTCTCAACAAATTGGATCCCTCTCTTTTAATTTTTTTTTTTTTGATAAGTTATGAGCGAACATGGAATTTTTAATTACTTTTGATTTTTTATAAGTTATGAGCCAACATGGAAATGTAACGTGACAAACATGACAAATGTGACAAATGCGTCAAACGTGACAAATGTGACAAACGTTACAACATCTCCCCCATACTGGGTTGTAACATAACGTGACAAACGTGACAAATGTGACAAACGTGACAAATGTGACAAACGTTACAACATCTCCCCCATACTGGGTTGTAACGTAACGTGACAAATGTGACATGTGACATCCGTTACAAGATCTCCCCCATACTACAAACGTGACAAACGTGACAAATGTGACATGTGACATCCATTAAAGGATCTCCCCCATACAATTACTTTTGAAAACGTTACATGTAACATGTGACATGTGACATCCGTTACAGGATCCCCCCCATACTAGGTTGTAAGCACCTTGTTTATACTCGGTGCAATAAAAATATGATTAATGATACATATATGTGTAAAATTCAAATTATATTAAAATATATATAATTTTTTTAATTAATATAATATTTATATATTTATAATTTTCTATAAAATTAAAATCAAAACAAATTAATATGAAAACTCATATATAATTAATATGAAAACATATATGTCAATTTTGGGTAACTCACTCGGTTAAAGTATGGTTCTCCTTTAATGGAGTTCAATTTTCCTTATGGGTGATTTAGTTGGGAGGCTACACCCAAAAACCCATTCAAATTGAGTAGATCATGATTTCTTAAAACAAACCAAAAATATATATATATATATATATATAATTACATGGATATTTCAACTTTATGTATTTATATATATATAAGCCGTGTAAATTTTTAAAAAATATATAATTATAACTTTTTAATATATATATGATTGTACGTACAATTCCAACCATTATAAGCATCTTATAAAGTTGTATTCTTTTTTACAGGTAATTATGTACAATTCCAACCATCATAAGCATCTTATAAAGTTGTGTTCTCTTTATAATTAATTTTGTTTTTTATTAATTTGGATAGAGTTAGGAACTCTAATTCCACATCAACTAGGTACAAAAGAGAGATTTAAGCTTAAGCTCTTTTAAAAGTAGAAATAATGAAATAATGAGTTGTAAAAAGCAGCTACATAGCTTAGATATAAAACTGACATGTGTAGCTAATAATAGATATAAAAAAGGAAGTTAATTAAATTATATAAATAAAATTAAAAATCATTTAAATGTTATTAAAATTGCAATTTTAAATTATTAAAATCATATTTTTAAGGTAAAAAAAATCAATATCTAAACTATTTAAAAATAAAAATCAATTTTCATGTAAAATTAATAAAACATTTAAACTGCAACTTTTGTAAGTAAAAACTGCAAAAAAAATAAAAAATAAAAATCAATTTTCATGTAAAATTAATAAAACATTTCAACTGCAACTTTTGTAAGTAAAAACTGCAAAAAAAAAATAAAAATTAAAAATCAATATTCATGTAAAATTAATAAAACATTTAAACTGCAACTTTTGTAAGTAAAACTGCAAAAGGCATTATACATCATGCATTCAATGAGTGGATGTGGACTATTCACATCAACCCACATCTATAGTCATAAAAAAAAAATATCGTTTTAATTACCAACTTTTCCACCCATTTTTTCACCCTAAAGTTTTACAAAATTCAAGTCCTTTTAATTACAAACTTTCAAGCAAAAATTTTCCACCCCAAAATTTTTAACAAAAGAAGGATGTTTAACGTGATATTTTGAAGACTCCATTGACTTATTTTGGTGATGGGCATTAATATAATTTTTTATATAATTTCTACGTAGGTGGACTTAGTTTTGTAATTTTCACCATTCGTACCGAGGTAGAATTAGCAGGGTAATATTCATATTCACCTATTTGGGAATCGCCGTCGGCGGCTGGATTTTGAGGAGAATAAACGATTTCTGTAAAGCTTCTTCGTTATCCAGGTAATGTGTCTGTGTGTTTCGATAACGGATTTTCCTGTGCAGATGACGGCTCATTTCGGAATATTTTATATAATTTTATATATATATTCAGTCTTGTTAGTTATGGGCATCTCATTATTAGTGCAATTGAGAGCGGTTGGGCAGTGGGAATGATGAATACCAGGCTTCGAATACGAGTAACATACGACGATTTCAGTGGAAATTTTGGATACAGGATATCTAAAAGATCCTGTACCGAGAACTGAGCCTGAGATCGACGAGGCCCAGTCTGCGCTGTGAATGGATATATACATAAATATATATATATATATATATATATATATATCTTGATATGGATGAGGGAAGGTACCTTTTAACAGGTAACTGCAGGTGTTAAGTGGGTAGAACACTTGGTGGCAGAGGCAGAACATGGAGAGACGGTCAAGGGTTGGAGACAGCGCAAAAGCTGGCGGATAGAATGGATTTAATTAGTTTTCTCAGGTAGTGGGTGCCCACATGCACGACCTCAGCCTTTCAATTATAATCTATCACTTTCTCCTTGGCAGCAGTAGCCAGTAGGTCGCGTACTCGATTCCTGCCCCGGCCTTTACAGCCTTTGGAAAATTTTCTTTATTCAAATCGCCCAAGAAGCCGTGAGACTCTATTCAGCCACAAAGACTGTTGGGTTCTGGATTTATATTATATAAAACGCTGCCACAACTTTGTGTGCTGATTCATTGATTCCACGTTCTAGGTCACGCACACAGAGAGACCTGCTCTGCTCTGCTGCCTCCCCCTCTTCTTCTACAGTCGTTGGGCGGTTGCTGCATGTCAGTTACCTCAGCCTGCCTGCACTGCTTGGTTTCCTTTTCCGGCCTGCCAATGCCAGCACCAGCCTGTGCTTAAAATGTGCGCACTTTTCACATACGGCGCAACGGATTCAGAGACGAGCATGGAAAATAAAATTGCGTTGCGAGACGTGATTCGAACCGCTGACATCTCGTATTAAAGCTTTAAAATACACAAAAACGATCTTCTATGGGATTCGAACATGCAACGTGCAACGTGCAAACGTGATTGTTATGATACTAAGTCGCACGCTCCGTCGTAAATGGAAGGGTATAGTGTTTTGCTTATTATTATTGTTGTCCGTGCGATTCGAACGCTCGACCCCATTCGAGGCCTCTAGACATAGTCCCTCACTCCCTTCGAGCACACGCATACCATCATTGCAATGGCAAGGACATTGACAAAAAGAGTTAGGGCGAGATTAGTTTCCACCCACTTACCATCATTGGTGGGCAGGTTATCAAGTCAAAGGACAACTTAGTCGGTAGCCTTAATCCTAAATGGTTTTTAAGACCTTTGGTTGACCTATCTTTCCAAAATATGAAATATACCCTAGGGGGAGAATGAAAAAAAAATGGTTTAATTTTTATGCTTAATTAAGTTAAAGTTAATGGTGGTTTCTTATTGGTTCCGTGAAAGTGAAAATGTTGGGACATTTTTCATCAAAATTTATGTTTATGAGAGAATGTTTATGATTGTGATTTTACTTTAAGTGAAAGTGTTGTTGTTGGTTCAGTGAAAGTGAAAATGTTGTAAAACTCTTCATCCAACTTTAAGTTTACCAATGTTCATGCTTGTGATTGTACTGGAAGTGAAAGTGTTGTTGGTCACTGAAAGTGAAAATGTTGTGTTACTTTCATCAAAATTTAAGTTTATGAGAAGATGTTATGTGCTTGTGATTGCATTGAAAGTGAAAGTGTTGTTGTTGGTTCAGTGAAAGTGAAAATGTTGTGCTACTCTTCATCAAATTTAAGTTTATGAGAATATGTTATGTGCTTGTGATTTACTGAAAGTGAAAGTGTTGTTGTTAGTTTAGTGAAAGTGAAAATGTTGTGTTACTCTTCATCAAAATTTAAGTTTATGAGAAGATGTTATGTGCTTGTGATTGTACTGAAAGTGAAAGTGTTGTTGTTAGTTTGGTGAAAGTGAAAATGTTGAGATATTCTTCATCAATTTTCACCATCATGTTCAATGAAAGTGTTGTGCTTTCACTATCAAAATTTTGTGAAAGTGAAAGTGTTGTGATTTTAAGCAACATTCAATTTCCTTATAGGATGTTCATGCATCAATGTATTTGTGTCTGCTATGTGAAAGTGAAAGTGCTATGATTTTCAACATCAAATGAAAGTGAAAATGTTATGATTTTCACCATTAAAATTGGAGTTTTTAATAGGAGGTTCATGTTGGTGGCTATGCTTATTACTTGTTACGTCAATGTATTCCTAAGTCAAAATTATGATTTCCTTTTCCCTTTTTCTATTTGTGATATTTCATTTCCCTTCCTTTGTGATTTCTTTCCATTTTATAATTTGAATAACATTATGAAAGTTTCAATGATGGCAATTGCATTTTTGTTAGTTCAAAATAAATCTCATTACCCACTTTGAATCACCTCTTCATCTCCTTAGCATCACTAAATTCATATCCACATAACATGCTTTAGAGGAAAAAATCAAGAAATTAATATGTTATTGCTTTAGGTTTTGTTAAAAAAAAAATTAAGTCATTCTTTATAAATTTATCTCATAGTGATTTAAACTTTTTGGTTTGTTCTTTATAAATTTATCTCATAATAATTCAAACTTTTTGGTTTGTTCTTTACCATTTTTTAAAATATTTATTTCCAAAGAAACTTTATACTTAAATATTGTATTTTCATAATTTAATTTGTAAATTTATTGACAAAAAAAAACAACATAACTACTTATTTGCAAAATTAAAAAGAATTCAGTTAAAAAATTAAATTACTTATCATCAAATTTTATAATAATAATAATAAAAATTATCATCAAATTTTGTAATAATAATGAAAAAAATACTATTAAATTTTCAATTATTATTTTATAATAATAATATTATAATAAAAAAATGATATTAAATTTTCAATTATTATTTTTTAAAATTATTGTAAAAATGAAAAGTGAAAAGATTCAAACACTCTCTTTAAAAGCAATTGGAAATGGACAGTGTACCCTGATTGAAACCGTTTAAAGAAAATGGAAATGGACAACGGAGCCCGATTGAAACCGTTTAGAAGAAAATGCCGACTTTGTCCAAAACTCATCCATTTTCATAACTTCATTTTATAATTGCATATAATATTAATCACGTCATTTATTTAATAACGATGTTGAGATTTAAATATAAAAATTATCCACATTTGAACCTTTAGTCTGATCCATAAGCCCGGGATGCTAGTTGTAAAGAGGATACTGTTTTATACTCATTTTTAATGTCTAAAGATACAATGATTTTGGATGATGATTATAAGAACATTCTCCCCTCTATGTCATTGTATTAACGAAGATAGTTATGTGATCGTATTAATGAAAGAAAATTACATTTTTATATTATCAGAGATTTAATATTATAATTTAAAAAAAATTAATATTAAAGATAAATTAGTTTTTTTTATAAATACAATTCAAATTTATCATAATGAATTTAATATACTATTTGTTGGAATTGAATTTTAGTAGATATTATTAATTTTACAAATTGTTAATAAATCATGTTGTAAAAGTACTTTCAATCACATAACATTTAAGAGATGGGATACACTTAGGGTGGGAAGAATAATGTACATTTTCAAAAATGTGAAAAAACATTCATTTTTTCTAATTTAAATATTAGAAATATTAATAACTTAAAAAATAATGATATGATTTTTAATGGGTTGTTATCATTATTTGTAATTCTTCATCATTTGGTGTCGATACAGTATGTTTTTTTTTCCAAATGTTATTATAAAAGAATTGGCAAATGTATTAAGATTAACAATGTAAAGTTTAATCATTTATTTTTAGATACTGGAAATTTTAGAAAAACTTGAAAATTTCTTAATTCACATTTATTAAATTTGTTGAGATACATTAATTTAGATATATTAAAGGTTTTTTTAATTCGACAAGTTTCGAACCTATTAAACAGGTTCATCCTCATGAGAACAAGAACAAGAATCTTCTTCATATTAATTTTTATTATTATTTAATATGAAGAAATTAATAATCTAATTTTTTTTTTATTCTTCTCTATATTTAATAAATTAATCTAAATACACTTTTCATAATTTGAAAGAAATTTGTCCAATAATAAACAAATAAGTCAAGAAGAAAACCAAGACAAACCCCTGGAAATTGCTAAAAAGGAATAAATGCAACCCCACTGACCAATTTTAGAAATTGCTTGGTCTTAAAATGATAAATGCAAAGTAACTACCAAAAATGGATGGTAAAGTGATGTAAAATGAGCAAAAATTAGGATCCAAGGAGTTAGCAATCATATCCATATCCAATGCCAATGGCAATGGCGATGCGTATGCCTTGTCATGATGGGAGTGGGTGCATGCATAATCATAAGAATCGATCAGCTGCTAAATATACTCCCTCCGTTTTTTCTTGAAATTAACGGAAACAGCAACACCAAAGTTGCTGGGACAAAATCCAACTCTGTTAATGGCCGAAACGGAGTTGTCCAGCCCCGTCATGGCACATGCAACGGTGGTGCCCCGGAACGCTTTTCGAAACGTGCACACTCGTTAATGGCGGCCGAGTCTCCCAAGGCGGCGTCAGACGAGGACGGAGGTCTGGGTACAGCAGCCCCAGCTTTGATTACGCCCACAACATATCTCTCTTTCTCTTTGAACTTCTTTGAACTCTCTCTCTCTCGCCCGGTCCATATTCCTCCTCCTCCTGCGCTGCAAATCCCTCTCCCGTCCATAACCTTAGGGGATCCGATCATAATCCTCAGCCGTAGCCGTAGTCTGTAGGCTGTATTCCCTCTGAGATTCGAGCCTGCGATCTCGGGCTCCTGGATCCACCGGCGTACATCCGAAGCAGGAATCGTCTGGATTCAATAAAGTTTTCAGTTGTTCTAAAGAAAGAAGTAACCTGGGAAGGGGAGGCGCAGGGTCGGAGGATCGATTCCCATGGCCAATATGGGTGATAGGAACCTGTCCACTGACGTACCAGAAGCTCTATGGGCTTTGTAATCCTCCACCGTATATTCAATCGGGCATTGGCGATCATCTGGATCCTTCTATCCTCGCTGCCAATTTTTATCAGGACTAAGTACTAAGGCTCTCGGAGAATTTCAGGATATTTTTAGGGTGTTTTGCTATGGCGCAGCAACAGCAACAGATCGGTGGCGGTGGCAGTGGCGGCGGCCAATTCGGAGATACGACTCTTACCAAAGTCTTTGTTGGTGGCCTCGCCTGGGAAACTCAGCGAGAAACGATGAGGCGCTATTTTGATCAATTTGGAGAGATTTTGGAGGCCGTTGTCATCACCGATAAGAACACCGGGCGCTCCAAGGGCTATGGCTTTGTGGGTCTCTTATTTCCTTGCTTTTGATCCCCCGTTTTCATTGTTTTTTAAATCGGATATCAATGGAGGGAGGGTTTACTGATTGTTTCAAATGAACTGATGATTCTAATGGGGGCTGTCTTGTTCAATTGCATAGATGAATTTAGCTGTAAAGGTTTTTCTGATTCGATCATAGATAAAGAAACCATAACAGCAGTTGTTGAGTAGTAAACGATTAGCTTAAAAGCTTCGAGCAATAACGCCTAGAGAATCGCAGATGATTTCTCAGTCATATAATGTGTCCAGATTGAGTAAAACAATATAATAGCGTGAATGAATGAATCTTGGAATTGTTTGTTGTATGATCGATACACACAGGTTACGTTTCGCGATCCGGAGGCTGCAAGGAGAGCTTGCATAGATTCTGCTCCGATCATTGATGGCAGGCGAGCTAATTGCAACCTCGCATCTCTAGGCGCTAATCGTTCCCGGCCCTCTACTCCCCAGCACGGTAAGCATATGATATATATATATATATATATATATACTATGCATTGATTACATTACCTTTCGTTTCTGTCTGATTCTGGTAAAAACGAACTTAACTAAACTAAGGAGATCACAGCGATTTGCTTGACCATAAATGGATTTTCAAACGTATATACTGTTACTGTGTCACATGGGAAAACTTCCATCGTTTGGTTTCATATAAGAAAAGCTTGATGATGCCATTTGTTCTAACATCAAATAAATAAATGTCTTTCAGATTCCTCGTACTTGTGTTCTACTCATGTCTGTTACTTCATGGTTGCTTATCATATCAGTTGTGCAAACTAAAATTTATATTTGATGTTCTAAGGTACAGTTTGGCTTTGGAACTCATGAATGGTTCTGTTTTGATCTTTATGGGAATCAGTAAAGTAGATTTGTCTGGAGGAATCGGTCATACACGCTTTGTGATTTAATCCTGAGCTTCAGATTTGTGCGACTAATTCAATAATAGACTGCGATTAATTAATTAGTACAGCCCTTGTCTGCAAACGTATTTGGTGATCCACGTTCACGTCAACCAGACAGATCCAAAAGATAGCTTTCCTAATTAATACAATGAAGTCCATGACTGGCAGGCCTTTTGGGGATGTTTATTTATAGAAAACTGTTAGAATACGGTACCCGTTGTAGCTTTTTACTCAGTTTTGTTCTGTTAATTGTCTCCATGACCAGGAAATCGGTTCAGAATCGTGAGTTCTTTTCAGACAGGCTTTCAGACTGCAGGCGGTGCATATCCTGGTGCACCAACTTTTGCTCAACCCACTCCCTATGCTGCAATCCAGCAAGGATTTCCTTATCAAGCATATGGGTGAGTAATTCCAGTATGATTTCAGATGCCCATATCATATTCCTTTGAATGTTTTCATTTGATGATCTGTCTTCAAGCAAGTTGTTGGAGTTATGATAAGATCTTTTAGATAATAACCATTACTAAATCGAATATGCCCAATATCTATGCCTCTTGGATAATTAACTATGAGATCTTAACATTAATCAAAATAAAGCATATATCATCATACTCATGGTATCTCTCGTGTTTCAGGTATTCTCCTTACTCAACGGATTACACTTATTCTCCGGTGGGTACAGTTGAAATCAACTTCACTCTACACATTTTTTGAATCACAGTTCTGTGAAGAGATTTTTGACAATATTTTCTATATGATCTGCAGACATATTACAACCCATATGGAGGAAGTCAATTCCCTCTCTATTGCGGTCCTGGAATGATCTCTGCAAGTCCTGCTGCATTATATCCATATTTCCAATTCACCCAGCCTGTGCAAAGCACCAGCCCTGGATATCCTCAGGCCGGGCAGAGTTACAGCATGCAAGTTCCTCAAATAATGCAATATCCAGCTCATGCTACATTGTCAAGCTTGCCACAACAATATGGAGGAGGAATGATATCAATCCCTACTGCAGTTCCACCTACAGGTGCAGATCATTTAATTTCCCAATCTGAAACTTTTTCCTTTCAAAAGCTGCAGATCAATTAATCGTAGTAGGGAATTACTGAAATCTGTAACAGTGCAACAGGTATGACACTTGCACTGCCAGCGGCTGGGGTTGGTGCTTCAGCGCAACAACATTATCAGATTCAATCTCAATATACACTACCAGCCAGGGGTGCAGTCTCTGAACAGCCTTCTGTTTAACGTCATGTAATTAAACTTATACTGACAGCTTTGTGTTTATTACACAATACCTACTAGTCATGTCATGCAGTATGGTCTAACATGCCATGGAGCAAAATCTATTATATTTTGCTCTTAATTATAAATCTCCCAGCTCTGCAGTACACTGCCAAACGCAGCTTGTGCTGGAGGGGAGTCTTAGCGTCGTCATGATATTATTCCAGTTGCAGTGAGTCATTTTATGTCATCATTCCCCCCAGTGACCTCAAATTCATGAGGGAGTCCTTTCTTCTTCCATGGCAGTACTACTCTGCCTGCCTGCCTGCCTTTGTATTTGTTTTCGACAGTACCGTCCAAAGGGCAGTAGAGTTCATTATTTAACAAATCCAACCAACCAACCAACCCTATACTCATCTGAACATGACATTCCCGAGAATTTTTGTTTGTGGTTCGACAGATAACCAAAAAGTTGGTGCAGATACTATTGTTGGCATTCGGCTTGTCAATCTGTCGCGACATATAGCGGAACATAACTCCATATAGAATTTGGACATAGGTACAGCTAAGATTATCCTTATCCCATACATACATTCATTTGTTTAGTAATATTGATCACGTCCCTTTGAAGGGATATTCATTTTGTACTCATGCTCATGCATTATTAAATTTTCATTGTATTAGAAGACCAGGCCAAGCCAGACCAGGCTGAAGTTCAGCACTGGGTACTGACACATTCATTCCAGGCCACAGCAGAGAGCGCTTTTATATCTCTGACTGGGCTGCCTTCATTCACATGTTTAGTCAGTGACAACAGCCAGCTATGCTATGCTAGCTGTACTAAGCATATTAATTGTTCGAGCACTGCTCACTCTCACTCGTCATGTACTGATGTTATGTTTTAATATAAATATTTGTATCAGCATTTAGGTTACTTGGTTGCACCTTCCTGCATGCATTCATTAATCGATCATGAGTTTTTATATATATATATATATATTAATGAACTTGTGGTACATACATATTTGCATTCACAACCTCACTGTTAATAGCTTTGGCTTGTAAATTGCCCAGCTGCTATCGCAGGCAGTTTCGACTTTTGTACAGATAGTTTGTTTCAGAATGCATTTTTGCCACTGTAATGGACTTTAATACAGCAACACGGTTAAAATACAAGTAGCATTGTTCTGAAGATCTTGGAGCAACATAACTGGAAGCTTTTAAGATTCCACCTGTAGTTGTAGAAACTCATTCAAGAGCCGTCAAAAGGCTAGATCAGAATCCATACGCAAACAGTGATGGCTTCTTTCTGTATTCTAGTTATTTATTCAAATTTCGTTTGGTGTTTGATGAAATTTGTCAAATTCCCAGTATTTATGTTTCGATTTAAGTTACCGGAAGGAATCATTACTGCATTGGTCGGCGGTTTATATAAACTTTTCAGTCCATTTTCAGCTTCAATTCAGAGAGGCTCAAACATTGAATGTGCTCGGAGGAGCACTTCCCCATTATAGATTAAATTTGTTTATACGATGTTCCATGATCGGCGATCTGAGGTGATTTCTCATCATTGGAAACGTTTACGCGCTGATTTCTGAATGTGGCTCAGTACAAATAAATGAGGCACAGTATGTTAAGTTTTTCGGTATTAAACTCTTTAAAACCCTAGAAATTTGAAACCATAAATATCATATGTTTTGTCACGATAATACTTGATGAAATGGATTATTTTATTGACCATGTAAACTTTTTTATTACTCCGAATTGATATTTTGGTATATCTGTGTTATGAATTTAATACGTGTTTGAATATTACATTTGAAGTCGAATGTGTGAATTTGAATAATAAGGTTTGTGTAAAAAATAGCTGAGGTAAATATCAATTTAGAAGTTCTTATATTTAAAAAAAATATTTAAAATCAAAATTATGAAAATTCAATCTTAATAAATAATAAAAGTATGAATGCAAATGTATGATTTTTAACATTAATATGTTTTCTTTTTATTATTTTTTATAGAAATATGAAATAAGCAGTATCACTAATACAAATGCATGAATTTTAATATTAATACATTTTATCAGATGTGGTTTAATATTTTTTTATGGAAATATGAAACCATTATATTTCAAATATTCTAAAATATGTTTTATTATCTTTTATGGAATATCACTTAATGTAAATGTATAAATTTTAATATTAATAAATTTTGTAAGATGTGTTTTAATATTTTTATGGAAATATGAAACAAATATGGGGTTCCAAGCTAATGAGGGTCTTTTTGACGTATTAAATGCAATAAAAAATGAAAAAAGTGCATCCCTCAACTTACAGATGGATATTTTGAGATACTTACACAATATGTAGAAAATTGAATAATGTTTCCAAATATATAAATTTTAACTATTGAAAATCTTCATAACTATCTCAAGTTTGATCCTTTCTGACATATACTTTATTTTATTTTATTTTTTGGGTAAATGATAAGATATACATGTGTTTGTGGGTGTAGCCTTTGAGTGTCTAAATGATGGAGTCAATCTACAAAATAGACATATAGAGAACAAATAGTACTAGTGCTCCACTATTTTTCCAAAATGAATTTAATAATTTATTATTATTATTATTAATTATATAAGTGATCAAAGCTTGAAAATAGTACTCCAATTGTGGGTGCAGTTTTTGAATGTCTTAATGGAATGAACATGACCCAATTTTTTTTATAGCATGCGGTGTCTAGTAGTGCAACTTACAGTTTTTTTTTAAATGCCCAAGAAACCAAAAAGTTATGGAAAAAACACTAACACTGTGTTTTTTGAGTTGAGTATTGACACAAGAAAAATAAATTACAAATTACAAATTTGGAATCTGGGTCTAAAATTTCATAAAAAATGATTGTGTAGCATATTGTAACTAGGGGTAAAACACAGTCATATTGAGAAAAATGGCGAGATGCCTAATTAGCTATGGTTTACCATATTCCATACCATAGGTTTGGTTAACCCGAAGCTAAGTCCAAAGCAGACATATAGGAAGAGTGATGACACCTGAAAAGGTGACAAAGCTCATTCTTAATGCTAAGAAACACAAGCATGTTTCTTATAAATTCAAATTTTCCTTTCCCACCTATCTGGGTGCCATGAAAACCAAAATGTGCACGTGTTTTAGCTCTACAAGGCGTGTGCATGTTTCGGTAGAAATCAAATTTACCTTAGGGGTCAGCGGGAGGAGGGAGGTTGGGGGAGAGAAGTAGTTAGAGATTGGGGTTGGGGGGTAGGGGTTTTTAGAAGATTAGGGTAGTTAGAGGGAAGAAGGTGTAAGGGGTTGGGGTAGAGAGAGAGATAGGGGGTGGTAAGTGGTAGGGGGACAACGATTAGGAGAGACGAAGAGTGAGAGGGGTAGGGGTAGGGGGAGTAGGAGATATAGATAGAAAGAGGGGTAGGGTCAGGGGAAGTAGGAGACAGAAAGAGAGGGATGGAGGGTGTGGTTATGGGTAGGGAGAGTAGGAGGGGGGTTAGGGAGAGAGAGGGTGGGTTAGGAGTAATGAGAGTGAGAGAGAGATGAGGCTGTTAGGGTGTCCGGGGAGAGAGAGAGAGGGGTGGGGGTAAGTTGTAGGTGGAGTAAGGGAGAGAAAGAGTGAGACATGGGGTTAGTAAGGATTAGGGGGAAGAGGGGGGAGAGAGACAGAGATGAGGAGGTGGGTTAAAGGTAGGGGGAGGAGCAGGGGGGTGAGAGAGCGAGAGAGGGGTTTAATAAGGGTTATGGAGAGAGAGAGAGAGAGAGAGAGAGAGAGAGAGAAAGAGAGAGATTTGGGGGGGGGGGGGGCAGGGCGGTGTTAGGGGGTTTGGAGTGACAGAGATGGGTGGGTGATACAAGTAAGTGGAGGAGTAGAGGGGTGAGTGAGTGAGTGAGTGCACGCATGCGTGTGTGTGTGTGTGTGTGTGAGAGAGAGAGAGAGATAACCCAGGGCAGAGGAATGGATGGTGTGGGTGATTAGGGGGGGGGGTTGAGGGAGAGAAATAGATAGAGATCGAGGTGGGGGGAGGGGTAATGGTTTAGGGAGGATTAGCGAATTTATAGAGAGGGGGTGTATAGGGTGGAGAGAGAGAGAGACGAGGGGGGGTTAGTGGTAGGGAGAGGAGTAGGAGGGTGAGAGAGGGAGAGAGTAGGGGGGTTTTAGAGGATTATGAGAGATCTAGAGAGGGTTAGGAGTTATGGGTAGGTGGAGGTGTATGGGGGAGAGAGAGTGAGCGAGGAGGAGAGGGGTGGGACATGGCTTGGCGATGATAACAAATGAGAACATTAAAAATATTTGGATGAATAGGTATATAGAATGGACATCTTTAAGGAAGAATGCAAATATGACTTGCTATGTTAGTCTTGGCTTGGGGATGATTTAACATGAAAAGGATTTGGATGGCTAGGTATATAGAATGACACTAAAGATTAGTAAGGGTTAGGGGGGGGCGGAGAGAGAGAGAGAGAGAGATAGAGAGAGAGGGTTTGGGGAGGAGTAGGGTGATTAGAGAGAAAGGGGGGTATAGGTGAGGAGTGTGGGTGTTGGGGTTAGAGAGAGAGAGAGAGAGAAAGAGAGAGAGAGAGAGATCAAGGGGGTTAGGGGTTTGGGGAGGAGTAGGGTGATTAGAGAAAAAGGGGGGTATAGGTGAGGAGTGTGTGTGTGTGTGTGTGTGTGTGTGAGAGAGAGAGAGAGAGAGAGAGAGAGAGAGAGAGAGAGAGAGAGAGAGAGAGAGATTGTAGGGTGGTAAGGGGTTATAGGTAGAGGGAGAGGGGGGTGTTAGTTGGTTAGAGGTATAAGCAGAGGGGAGTGTTAGGAGATTGGGGTTAAGTGGAGTAGGGGAGAAAGAGAGAAGGTATTAGTAAGGGTTAGAGAGAGAGAGGGGAGTTAGTGGTAAGTGGGGAAATAGGGATTTGTGTGTGTGTGTGTGTGTGTGTGAGAGAGAGAGAGAGAGAGAGAGAGAGAGAGAGAGAGAGAGAGAACCAATGCGGTGATGGTGTGTCGGGGGGTTGGGGGAGAGAAAGAGGGGTTGTGGTTAGGTGTAGGTGGAGGAGTAGAGGAGTGAGAGAGAGTGAGAGAGGGGGGGGGGGGGTAGGGTTTTGGGGAGGAGTAGGGTGATTAGAGAGAAAGGGGCGTATATGTGAGGAGTGTGGGAGAGAGAGGGGGGTATAGGTGAGGAGTGTGGGTGTTGTGGAGAGAGAGAGAGAGACTGAGCTTGATAAGGGGTTGGAGGTAGATAGAGAGGGGGGTAGTTAAGGGGTTAGAGGTAGAGACACATGGGGGTGTTAAGAAATTGGGGGTAAGTGTGGAGCAAGGGAGAAAGAGAGTGAAAGAAGGGGTTAGTAAGGGTTTGGGAGAGGAGGAAACGTGTTAAATATTGTAACTTCAAAGAATATTATATTTGTACTTTATTATTCCGGAGATGTTTCATCCCTCCGAGGTAATCCTATTATGTATCCGGAGATGTTTATTCCTCCGAGGGTTAGTATTAACTAGGGTTATTAGACCCACCATGTGTGGGTCGGCCCTGTAGTTATATTTTAGGGGTTATTAGACTTCTCCAGGTGAGGTCGGCCCCAACAGGTCTTTTAGTCAGTTGAGAGTCAAGTATAAATAGATGAGGTGAACTCCTCATTAGATCATTCACTCACTTGTGAAAGGGTGCGCACTAGTTGAGGAGATCTGCTAAGGAGTCAAGAGGAGAAGGAGCACATCTTGTATTTTGGTTGATCATCTTATTGAGGAAAGCTTTACTGGGTTTTCTACCCCATGAGGGTTTCCCAGGATATATTGTGTGTTATCTTGTGATTATGTTTCTATCAGAGATCTTGCTTGTCTATTTGGTTTAAATCTAACATGGTATCAGAGCCAAACTGAATAGGACATCTTTCACAAGGTAAGAATACCTCTTTCTCTCTCTTTGGTGAAGTTAGGGTTTCAGCCCAAAGTTGATATTATTGATTTTTGGTTGCATGGATGGATAGCCCTTTTCAATACCTTTCTTTTGAGCTATAGATCGAACTTTTTGGTTGGGTAGAACTCCGGGAAATCCAAACCCTAATTCTACCAAAAGTGCGATACGTCAGATTTTGGTTTCAGAAAAAAGTTGTAATTTTTGAATTCTGATTATATGGCTGGGTATCCCTTCTCAAGAGCATTCTTTTGAGCTATAGATCGAACTTTTTGGTTGGGTAGAACTCCGGGAAATTCAAACCCTAATTCTACCAAAAGTGCGATAAAATTCTGTTCCAGATTCCGGAAAAGTAAAAGGTAACTTTCCAGGTAAGTCTACTCTGTCTCTTGGACTCCCCCAAGAGAAGATGGCTCCAAATACTAAGCTTGAAGACAAGCTAGAAGGCATAGAGAATTTCCGAGCATGGAAATACATAATTGGTCTAATTCTTGAGGAGAATGATCTTGCTCATTATATCAAGGAGGAAGTTGCAGAACCAGAAGAAGATGAAGCCAAAGAGAAACACAGGAAGGATCTGATTAGGGCAAAGAGAATCATAGCTGATTCCATTAAAGACCACTTGATTCCCCAAGTGTCTTCCAAGAAGACTCCAAAGGAAATGTATGATGCCCTAGGAAGAATGTATGAAGGAAAGAACATCAATAGGAAGATGAATCTAAGGACTCAGTTGAAGAGCACCAAGATGAACAAAGGAGAATCCATTCAAGACTACTTCTCAAGAGTCCATCAAATCAAAGAACAACTAGATGCCATTGGTGATACCCTTGATGAAGATGAACTTGTGATGACAGCTCTAAATGGTCTCACTAGACCTTGGGAGTCATTCATTCAAACTATGTGTGCCAGAAAAGAAAGTATGAAGTTTGATGTAGTTTGGGAAGATTGTGTACAAGAGGAGGCTAGGGTTGCAAATAGAGAAGCCTTGCTCAAAGAAGATGACCAAGCCTTGGCCACTCATACCAAAAGAAGAAGGAGTCAATCCTACTTCAAGAAAGGTGGTCTCAAGGAGTCTCATCCTCCTCACAGATTTCACAAGAAAAGAGGATCTACTCAAAGAAGGGATTACTCTTCTTTCCAATGCTACTCTTGTCACAAATTAGGACACATTGCTAAAGATTTCCCTCTACAGAAGAAAAAGGGTAATCACTTCAAAAGACATCAAGCACATCTTGCAGAGGATGACAGTGAAGAAGAAGAAATAGAGGAAGAAAGGTCTCACAATAAAAGGCCTAGAGATGAAGGGGAAGAAGAAGAAAGGACCTTCTTCAAAAGGAGGTCAAGAAGAAACACAGAAGAAGATGCAGAAGAATATGTTCTATTCTCCGCACTCTCTGGATCCATAACCCCTGGTGAAGGTACATGGCTTATTGACAGTGGTGCTTCAAAGCACATGACTGGACAGAAGAGGACCCTCTCAAATCTTGAAGAAAAGAATTCTCCCCAAAAGGTATCTCTAGGAGATGACTATCAATATCCCATTAAGGGAATTGGTGAAGCAAACTACAAACTCGATTCTGGAACCCCCATGAAGATGAAGGAAGTTCTATATGTTCCAGGATTAAAGAAGAATTTGCTTTCAATCTCAGCTTTAGACAAGAAAGGCTATAGAGTTGCATTCATTGATGGACAAGTGTTAATGTGGTCCAAAGGCAAATCCATTAAGGATGCAATTGTTATTGGTGAAGAGGAAGGAGGTTTATATAAACTCAAGGGTCATCCAGAAGCTGCTCTTGTTCATGAAACCTCTAGCCCCAGTGAGCTATGGCATAGAAGACTAGCTCACATTAACTACAAAGCCTTACCTTATGTAAGCAAGGTGGTCATAGGACTACCAGATTTAAAGGTGGATCATAATGGCTCATGCAAAGGATGTAAGAAAGGCAAGAATGTCAAGAACCCATTTCCAAAGAGTGAAACAAAGACCAAAGGGATCTTGGAGTTAATACACTCAGATGTGTGTGGTCCAATGCCCACCACCTCTCTAAGTGGGTTTGAATACTATCTTTCTTTCATTGATGATCATTCAAGGAAAACTTGGATATACTTTCTAAAGGGTAAGAATGAAGTTTTTGGGAAGTTCAAAGAGTTCAAGGCTCTAATAGAAAATCTCTCAGAAAAGAAAATCAAGGTTCTCAGAACAGACAATGGTGGAGAGTATACTTCAAAAGAGTTTGAAGAATTCTGTAAGGAAGCTGGAATCAAAAGAGAACTAACCACTCCCTACAATCCCCAACAAAATGGGGTTGCAGAAAGGAAAAATAGAACCATCATGGAAGCTGTGAAGACTATGATACATGACCAGGATCTTCCCATGTATCTGTGGGCTGAAGCAGCCAGAACAGCAGTATATGTTCAAAACAGATTATCTCATAGTGCTCTTGATTTCAAAACTCCAGAAGAAGTGTTTTCTGGAAAGAAGCCCGAAGTAAGCCATCTTAAAATATTTGGGTGTCCTGTGTACATCCACATTCCAAAGGAAAAGAGAACCAAGTTGGATCCTTCTGGTAAGAAAGGAATATTTGTTGGCTATTGTGAATCATCCAAAGCCTTCAGGATTTACATACCAGGTTTTCATCATATAGAAATAAGTAGAGATGTAACCTTCGATGAGGAAGCAGCTCTTAAGAAATCTAGAAAATGTCAACTTGAAGAAGTTTATGAAGAAGATACATCTCCCAGAGTCTCAGATACTGTTCACATCCCTGAGGAGGACATAACAGAGGATCATGACATGCTGGAACCACAAGAACCCCCTGTTGCAGAATTATCTAGGAAAAGAAGACCAGCATGGGCTAGAGATATTATACAAGGAGCTGAAAGATATGGTGCTCCTGAAGGCTCCACTAGAGAAAGGAAGAAACCAAAGCTAGTGTCCAACTATATGGCCTTGATGTGTGATCTTGTGGATCAACTACCTACTAGCTATGAAGAAGCAGCTCAAAAGAAAGAATGGGTAGAAGCAATGACTGAAGAATATCAGTCAATAATGAAAAATGATGTTTGGGATATAGTCCCCAAACCAAGAGATAAAAGTGTGGTTTCTTCCAAATGGATTTTCAAAATAAAACATGCTGCAGATGGAAGCATTGAAAAATACAAGGCAAGGTTTGTAGCCAGAGGATTCTCTCAAAAGGAGGGAATTGACTATGAAGATACATTTGCACCTGTTGCTAGGTATACTTCGATTAGAACTATCATGGCACTTGCATCTATGATGAAATGGAAATTGCATCAAATGGATGTTAAGACAGCCTTCCTGAATGGTGTAATTGAAGAAGAAGTATACATAGAACAACCTCAAGGTTTTGAGGTCAAAGACGGAAGGACCCATGTATGCAAACTGAAGAAGGCATTATATGGTTTGAAGCAAGCTCCCAGAGCTTGGTATGGAAGAATTGACAGCTTCTTATTAAGCATGGGCTTTACCAAAAGTAAAGCTGACCCCAATCTCTATCTTAAGGTAATGAATGATGAACCTGTTATATTGCTATTATATGTAGATGATTTATTTCTAACAGGAAATGAGAAACAAATCATTGAAAGCAAGAAGAAGCTTTCTTCAGAATTCGAAATGAAAGATCTCGGATTAATGCACTACTTCTTAGGCCTAGAAGTATGGCAAGAGCAAAAAGGGATATTTCTAAATCAAGGTAAGTATACTGTGGAGATCCTCAAAAGGTTTGATATGTTGGAGTGTAAAGCTATGGCCACTCCCATGGACTCCAACCTAAAACTACTAGCTAATGATTCATCAAAACTAGTGGACATAACCCTATATAGACAAATCATTGGATCTTTGATGTACTTGACAAATACTAGGCCTGATATATGCTTTGCTGTAAATACCCTAAGTCAGTTTCAAGTAGAACCTAGAAAGGTTCACCTTATAGCTGCAAAGCATATCATGAGGTACCTAAAAGGTACAGTGGACTATGGTCTTTACTATCTTAGAGAAAATGAACTCAAGTTGCATGGTTTCTCAGATTCTGATTGGGCAGGTAGTGTCTCAGACAGAAAAAGTACTTCAGGTGGATGTTATGGTCTTGGATCTGCCATGATCTCCTGGTTCAGCAAGAAACAATCTAGTGTGGCCCTCAGTACCGCTGAAGCAGAATATATAGCTGCTTGCTCTGCCAGCTGTGAAGCGGTGTGGCTTCGGAAACTCTTATCTGGAATCTTTGACTTAGAGATGGATCCTACTGTGATTATGTGTGATAATCAAAGCTGCATTAAGATGACTGAAAATCCTGTGTTCCATGATAAGTCAAAACACATTGAGATCCGTTACTTCTATATACGAGACATGGTGCAGAGAGGAGCCATCAAGCTCGAGTACATAAGCACTGAAGATCAGGTTGCCGATATCTTGACTAAACCTCTGTCTCGAGTAAAGTTTGAATACTTCCGAGACAAGCTTGGTTTAGTCCAGAAGGACCCTCCTCGAAAGGGGGAGTAGCATAGTATTTCTGTCACTTATTTTTTTTTGTTTTTTTTTTTTTTTTGTTTTGTTAGCTACTTACAATTATTTAGATTTAGAACTCTTACATATCGTTTATACATGATTTGATATGATGTATTAGTGAGAATACATACATGTTTTGATGTACACATGTTTTGATGAGATGTGTACATGTTTTGATTAGTGATGTATACATGTTTTGATGTACACATGTTTTGATGTGATGTGTACATGTTTTGATTACTGATGTATACATGTTTTGATGTACACATGTTTTGATGTGATGTGTACATGTTTTGATTAGTGATGTATACATGTTTTGATGTACACATGTTTTGATGTGATGTGTACTGATGTATACATGTTTTGATGTACACATGTTTTGATGTGATTGTTGACGTATACATGTTTTGATGAACACATGTTTTGATGTGATGAATACATGTTTTGATGTGATATATGATTGTACCTGTATGGATGAAGATACAGTTGAGGGGATTGAATCATCCCTGGACTTTCAGTCCTAAAGAGAACCGTAGACGTAAGGTCTCCGAAAATGAAGTCCTTAGTGGACAGTTGAGGGGATTGAATCATCCCTGGACTTTCAGTCCTAAAGAGAACCGTAGACGTAAGGTCTCCGAGAATGAAGTCCTTAGTGGACAGTTGAGGGGATTGGATCATCCCTGGACTTTCAGTCCTAAAGAGAGCCGTAGACGAGAGGTCTCCGAGAATGAAGTCCTTGGTGGACTTGAGGGGATTGGATCATCCCTGGACTCTCAGTCCTAAAGAGAGCCGTAGACGTGAGGTCTCCGAGAATAGAAGATAGGACTGCATCGTCCCTGGACCTTAGTTCAAAATGTACGTGATGGGGATTGCATCATCCCGGAACTGATAGTTCAAAATGTACGTGATGGGGATTGCATCATCCCGGAACTGATAGTTCAAAATGTACGTGATGGGGATTGCATCATCCCGGAACTGGTAGTTCAAAATGTACGTGATGGGGATTGCATCATCCCGGAACTGATAGTTCAAAATGTACGTGATGGGGATTGCATCATCCCGGAACTGATAGTTCAAAATGTACGTGATGGGGATTGCATCATCCCGGAACTGATAGTTCAAAATGTACGTGATGGGGATTGCATCATCCCGGAACTGATAGTTCAAAATGTACGTGATGGGGATTGCATCATCCCGGAACTGATAGTTCAAAATGTACGTGAAGGGGATTGTATCATCCCTGGACTTCGGTCCCTGAATTGATCCGTAGACGAATGGTCTCCGAGAAAGTAATGGTATTAATGATGTGGTTACTTGTATCGGTAGGATACTTGTATTGATGATGTGGTTACTTGTATCAGTAGGATACTTGTATTGATGATGTGGTTACTTGTATCAGTAGGATACTTGTATTGATGATGTGGCTACTTGTATCGGTAGAATACTTGTATTGATGATGTGGTTACTTGTATCAGTAGGATACTTGTATTGATGATGTGATTACTTGTATCGGTAGGATACTTGTATTGATGATATGGTTACTTGTATCGGTAGGATACTTGTATTGATGATGTGGTTATCTGTATCGGTGGGATACTCATATTGTTGTGTAGGATACTTGTATGATCGTATGATGACGATGCTACTGATCGTGTGATGACGATGCTGCTGATCGTGTGATGACGATGCTGCTGATCGTGTGATGACGATGCTACTGATCATGTGATGACGATGCTGCTGATCGTGTGATGACGATGCTGCTGATCGTGTGATGACGATGCTGCTGATCGTGTGATGACGATGCTACTGATCATGTGATGACGATGCTGCTGATCGTGTGATGACGATGCTGCTGATCGTGTGATGACGATGCTGCTGATCGTGTGATGACGATGCTGCTGATCGTGTGATGACGATGCTGCTGATCGTGTGATGACGATGCCGTTGATTGTGTGATGATGAAACTGTTGATCGTATGACGACGATGCAGCTGATCATGTGAAGACGATGCTAAAGATCGTGATGTTGATATTGATGTACCAGTAACTGGTTGAGTTAATGATGAAGTCGAATTGAAGAAAGCTTCCGATGATTTATAGATGTATCATGTGTAGTGACTCCTTGCTCCTGCAGATGCTGTTATAATATCCTTCTCGTTAAGGGGGAGTGTTAAATATTGTAACTTCAAAGAATATTATATTTGTACTTTATTATTCCGGAGATGTTTCATCCCTCCGAGGTAATCCTATTATGTATCCGGAGATGTTTATTCCTCCGAGGGTTAGTATTAACTAGGGTTATTAGACCCACCATGTGTGGGTCGGCCCTGTAGTTATATTTTAGGGGTTATTAGACTTCTCCAGGTGAGGTCGGCCCCAACAGGTCTTTTAGTCAGTTGAGAGTCAAGTATAAATAGATGAGGTGAACTCCTCATTAGATCATTCACTCACTTGTGAAAGGGTGCGCACTAGTTGAGGAGATCTGCTAAGGAGTCAAGAGGAGAAGGAGCACATCTTGTATTTTGGTTGATCATCTTATTGAGGAAAGCTTTACTGGGTTTTCTACCCCATGAGGGTTTCCCAGGATATATTGTGTGTTATCTTGTGATTGTGTTTCTATCAGAGATCTTGCTTGTCTATTTGGTTTAAATCTAACAAAACGGGTGAGAGAGAGAGAGAGGGAGAGAGAGAGAGAGAGAGAGAGAGAGAGAGAGAGAGTAGAGAGGTGGGGTGTTAGGAGTTTGGGGGAAGAGATAGGGGTAAGTGGAAGGTGTGGGTGATTAGGTGTAGAGGGATGCTAGGGAGTTGGAGAGGGGGTGTTAGGGGGTTGGGGGGTGTTAGGGAGTTGGAGAGGGGGTGTGGGTGATTAGGGGTAGGGGGTGTTAGGGAGTTGGAGAGGGGGTGTTAGGGAGTTGGAGAGGGGGTGTTAGGGGGTTAGGGAGGCATTGTTAGGGAGTTAGAGATGGGGCATTAAGGGGTTTGGGAGGGGTGTTAGTGGGTGTTAGGGGCCTAATTTAGGGAATAAAATATGCTTTACAAAACATTTATGCATTTTTGTTCTCTAAAAATCGTACGTGTTCTAGTTCTCTAAAACATGTATGTGTTTTAGAGAACAAAAACACGTATGTGTTTTGTTCTCCTAGACTTCGTAGAATTCCATTGGTTTCCTCGGGATTTCCCATTCCCATGTTTAATAAACTCGTACATGTTGTTGAATTCTACAACAAGAACATGTTTTGTGAAACATCCTTTGCATCTAAAAGGTCCCCCAACTTTGTGCGAGGAACCTATATTTTAAATTTATGATATGAGTTAGAATAAAAATTAAATAAATACTTTTGCATTAAAGTGGTAGAATGAAAAGGAAAAGAAAATCATTTTTTCACTTTTACATCCAAACTAAATTTTTATAAGTGAAACCTAAAATTGAAAGGACTACTTCATTGGCACTTAGATTTGAACCTAAAATTTAAGTAGTTACATCATTTAACACCTAGGCATGTGATACTTTATTAAAAAATAAATCTATAAGGTGTTCTCTAGAACCTAATGACATTATTTAAAACAATAATCTTGTCAATAAATTTAAAATTTTAAAATATATAATGTGATCTCATTATATAAAATACAAAAATCCATACAAATGCTTCAAAATACATAGTAATCAAGATTTGAAGATATCATTAAGCCCTTCATAATCCTAATTAGTTAAGTGCTATATTATCCTGATTAAGCCTTGTAAATCCCTTCAATTCTTTGGTTGATATGTAATTAACCCTTGTAGATCCCTAATTAGGATTTCTAGGTTCCTAATTACATCTTATTGATTCATAATTGGTCCCAAAATAAATCTTTACTTAGCCCTTGTAAATCCTTATAGGATTTTAAATACAATCTAGTGTTAGTACTACTATGGGCCATGAAATCCCCAATTAAGCCCTGAATATATGGGTTTTATACTAAATCACTAATTTCTATCCCTAAACCATGGCTCGGACATCATCCTTGTTATGTATAATTCTTAAAATTAAACCTATATTCTTCCTATAAGGAAAATATTATATTTATTTATAAAGCTTGTTCCATGGTTAAGACCTATGTCATAAGGTTCATTGAACTTGAAGCGTGAGGTTTGAAGCTTGATGAACCTTAGAAAAATTATCAAGTTCAATAAGGTTTGATGGACTTGAAGATGAATTCAAACTGGAAATAATCTTGAAGGGGAATTTCACATATTTATTTATTTTTTCTATGTTAGGGTAAATTTTTTGGGGGGGAATTAGGTTTAAACTAGCCATTGATTGAGGACTCCTTTCATGCATCTGCATTTTTTTGTGACTTCTATTTGTGATTTCATTCACCAAACTGTCTTCACTCTCACTCAAACTACCTTGGCCTTCCACCATCTCTCACACCTTGCATACTCTAGAGTGTAGGGCCTAGTGTATAATCAGGACTTAGCGTTGATCGGACCCTTGAACACTCACTTATTTTAGCTCTAAGCTCTCATTCTTGAAAGTGGGCACGACCAAACTAAAACCCTCGACCAATGACTAGACCTTGCATCACCTTTCTTGATACTTTGAATATCCCTTACTTAGTGCACCCTTCCACATGGGATCCTTTGTTGCAACATGCCACCATTGTTGTATCCTATGTTACTACCAATTGGTAAGAATCGATCCTCCATAAGTTTTTCCACTACTCACAACTCATGGCCCTCAAGTTTTAAGAAGATAGAGTATACAACCATGAAAAAGGTAACAATTCAAGGAGGAAATGAATCAATTTCTTAATCACACTGCATACTTAAGTCATAAACTTGAAAAAAATTGAGTTCCCATTCTATTGCAAACTTGCAAGTATCTTCTTGATATTGAGAGCCATTGTCCCCTTCCAAAAACGTGTACTGGGTAATATATTAGAATGCCAAGAGTTGACTATAAGTTTACAACATTCCTATTGACAACCATTTTAGTTTTGGATGCATGGACATGTTTGGGAAGAGGATGTTACATATCCTTCATTTTGTAGTTTGATCATCACCTATAGGATATCATGATTAACATGTGTTTCTTTTGTAGAAATAGTTATATACAAGAAAAATCACCATACTCCGGGATATAGGCCTAGAAATATGTTCCACTTATTTCTATGCTAATTTCATTAAATCTCATTTCAGTCAAATTGTATTAGTACAATCAAGATTCCAAGAAACTAAGCCCCAACCCATAAGGGGATTTGCTGGCTACTCATTAGATCAGTCTTGAAAGGGATTGGTTGTGAGTATGTATACTATATTCAAAGAATCATAAGGATGAAGGTCTTAGGTAGGTAGGTTGCTCAACACAACTTTTTTAAAAGTTTGTTTACTCATTTTTTAAAAATATTTTTAAGTTTTATTATTTACTGAATAAATGTGCAAAAACAAACAATTCAAAAACATTTGATATGGCACCTCAAAAATCAAGAACAAAATCATAGAAACATGTGGATAATCTAGATGGGCCTAGAAAGAGACATATGAAATGAAAATTATGTAACACTAAATTTGTTGGGTCTTTAACATGAGTGATGGACCACCTAATTTCTATTAGTAATGATAAAGGAGGTGGTGTTGAAGGCTGCAAAGGGGTGTATGTAGAACTCAAGGACATACTTGAAAATTATCATGTTAGAATAAAAAAGGCCAAGGTGGTGAAATATAAAAAAAAAACACAATGCATTCAAATAAAAGTTTCATTGAATTACAACCCCTTTCCCTTATTTTCTTCAACAACGGTTGGGAGTAGAAGTTCATCTCAACCAGTAAAATAAAGTGAGAAAAAAAGAGGGACATTAAAATCTCTTTGGAATCCCATACATATGCAAGAAGTTGATGACGTTGTGGGTGACATGGTTTTTTAAAATGTTATCCCCTTTAATGTGGGAAAAAGCCTTACTTTATCAATGCATGTAAGAAGATTTCAGACTTTGGAAAAGGAAAAGGAAAAGGAAAAGGATATGTACCTTCCATCTCTTAGACCATAAGCACCACTCTTCTTAAGAGGTCAAAAGAAAGGGTGACAAACATCTTGGTTAACATCATAGAGTCTTAGAAGAAAATGTGTGCACAAATTTATTATATGATTGGTTAGATATGTTTCATAGGCCACTAATTAATGTGATGGCTTATTTCCCAAAAGGAGTATTATTTTTGGAGGTATTTGATGCATCAGGGAACAATAAAACTTCTAAATTTCATTTTCAATATTTTGCAGAAGTCGGGGAAGAAAATGTGGTCCAGGTCGTAACTAACAGTGCCTCAAATTCCGTGGAAGATTGAAAGATGATAATGGGGAAGTGAAAAAAATAAAATGGACCCTTTGTGTTACTCATTGCCTTGGCTTGTTGTTACATGATTTAGCAAAGTTTCAATTGGTTAATGAGGTAGTTCGAAAGGGGAAACATATTTCTCACTTCATATCTAACCATCACCTCACCTTGATATTGTACAAGATGCAAGCATCTAGAGAGTTACTAAGGCCACATGGTACCAAATTTTCCACATATTACATTACTCTCAAAAGAGTGGTTGAGGAAAATATATGTATAAGAGGTTTTATTTGCAACAATGAGTGGGAAAATTCTTTCATTTTAAAAGAATCTAAAGGAAAGGACCTGGAAAAAATTGTTTTAAGCAACAATTTTTGGGAAAGTGTTGTGAATATTTAAAAAGTATGTGAACCAATTGTTAATATTCTTCACATGGTTGATAATGACACCCCTTCTATTAGTTTTCTTTATGAGGGCATGGATCATTGCAATGAAGCTATTTCAAAATCCTTTAACAACATGGAAATACATGACATAATAGATAAAAGATAGAAGATGTTGCATATCCATTTGCATGCAACAAATTGTTATTTGGACCCTACATCGTCTAGGATAGATGCTTCAAATAACTAGTATTCAAGCTTTGAAGATATCATTAGTCCCTTTATAATCCTAATTAATTAGGTTCTATATTTTCCTAATTAAGCCTTATAGATCCTTTCAATTCATTGGTGAATATCTAATTAACCCTTGTATATCCCTAATTAAATCTTGTAGGTTCTTAATTATATCTTATAGATCCATAATTAGTCCTAATAAGTATGTAGTTAGGCCATAGATACAATCTAGTCTTATAGATCCCAAAATAGGCCATGAAGTCCCTATTAATCTCTAGATATATGGGCTATATAATAAATTATTAGTTTCTATCCCTAAATCATGGCTTGGACCACATCCTTGTTATGTCTAATTCTTAATTTTGAAACTACATTCTTCCTATAGAGAAAATATTCCATCTATAAAGCTTGTACCATGGTTAATACCTAAGTCATAAGGTTTTCCAAACTTCATGATTGAGCTTCAAATTTCATTGAACCTTGAAAAAATATCAAGTTTGATTTGATTCAATGAACTTTAATATGAATTTGAACTACATGTGAGTTTGAAGATGAATTTCACCCATAAACACACACACACACATGTTAGGGTACCTTTTTTTTTGGGGGGGGGGGATTAGGTTTAACCTAGACATCGACTAAGGACTTCTTTCAAATGTCCTCATTTTTATGTGACCACTATTTGTTTTTTCATTCACCAAAATTTCTCAGCTCTCACTTGACTAGGATTATCCCTCCATCATCTCTCACACCATGCAAACTCCAAAGTGTAGGGCATGCCATATTTAGAACTCACCATTAATAAAAACCTCAGATACTTATTTCTCTCATATTTAATCTCTTGTTCTAGATAGAGAACACTATAACACTAGAACCCTCAATAGAAAAATTTACCTTGCATCACCATTCTTGATACTTCGAAGTTCCCCTGCATAGAGCATCCTACCACAAGGGCTCCTTTGTTGTAGCATGCTACCATTGTTGTAGAATATGGTCACTACCAATTATTTATCCTCAACCCTCCATAGGATTTTCCATTAGTCATGACTCACAACCCTAAATTTTCAAGAGGATAGAGAATACAATCATGAATAGAAGGTAACAATTCAAGGAGGAAATGAATCAATTTCCTACTCACACTACATAGTTATAGATTCATAGACTAGAAAAAAATTGATTTTGATTCTATTGGAAACTTGCAAGTATATTATTGATATAGAGAGCCATTTTCCCCTTCTAGAAACATGTACTAGGTAAGATGTTAACTTCCCAAGGGATGACTATAAGTATACAACATTCTTATTGATAACCTTTTTAGTTTTGGTTGCATGGACATGTTTGGGAATATAATGTTACATATCTTTTTTTTTGTAGTTTTATCATCACCTGTAGCCTTCCATGATTCAATTGTGGATCTTTTGTGTAAATATTTATTTACAAGATATCTCACCCTACTACATGATAGGAGACTAGAACTATGTGATCCTTGTTTCTATGCTATCTTCATTAAATCTCATTGTAGACAGATTGTATATGTAATCAAGATTCCAAGCAACTAAGCCTTGGTCCTGATTGGGATTTTCTCACTACTTGATCCGAAATGGATCAGTATACAATTTTCCATATAATTTGGTGCTTTCTGGGTGGAAAGATTGGATGAATTGGCTTGTAGATCCCATTTTAGGGGTAGGTCTCACTTTGCAGATTTGGGGTCCAGAACCTTCCAAGTCTTATTTGAGAGATTAACCAATATTTTTTACGGTCAAAAGTTTATTGATTGCACCATACTCCTTGACTCTATTACACACTCCAAGAAATTTTCAATGGTTCAAGAATCGCCTCAATTGGAGTGTGTATGAAGAAGTTGTGCCTTTCGTGAGTTGACCTATCTAGTTGACCGCCATGGTACCGAGTGGATTCCACGCTAGCTCTCATTTCTCAGACATGTGGATATAATCACATGTGCAATTTACATAACATTCTAGAAGGTCTAAAATACTAACCCTAATTGAGAATTGAGGAATGAAAAAACCCTAAATTTAACCCTAGACGACTATCAAACTTTGTTAAATACCAAGACGTTAGGAAAAGAAAGGGTTCTATTCTTATGATGTTATTGTATTAATGTTCCATATCTAAGCAACAACATGAGACTGGTTATTAGAGAATAAAAGAGGAAGTAGGATATCCTGCACAAGCCATTCTAGTTGCAAAGTTATAGGTAACTCCATAGAGAGTACCACTTTCTTTGTATTTGCACTACATATTGGAGGAGAAAAGAGCAAGGCATATTCCTCACTTCTGGATGGGTTTTTCCCCTTAGTGGGTTTTCTCAAGGTATATCTTGTGTTATTTGTGTGGATGCATTATTTTTGTCTAGCTATTTTCTTTTTAGTTCCATTTTATTTAGAATTTTATGGAAATAAGTTAACACAATGAATTAAGTTGTGAGATTTGTTGTGATGAATTATTCCAATGGAATATCCATGGCAGTTTATGGATCACTCCTCATTGGATGAATATTGAATGGGAGTGTCTCTTTGTGTCTATATACTATATTAAAAGAATCATAAGCATGAAGGTATTAGGTAGGAAGGATTCTCATGTTGAGTGCTCAACATAATTTTTTTTTATAAAATTGTTTACTCATTTTTAGAGATTTTTTAGTTTTAGTATTTATTGAATAAATGTACAAAAAAACTCAAAAACATTGATATGGAACTTTGAAAATAAGCAATGGAAGGATGGAAACACATGGATAAGCTAGATGGGCCCATTGGGAGACATTCAAAATGCAAATTATGTAATTTTGAATTTGTTGGGTTTTTAATAAGAGTGACAAGACACCTAATTTTTATATGTAATGATAAAGGAGGTGGTTTTGAAGGTTTCCCAGGTATGTATGAAAAAATCAAGGAGACAATTGTAAATGATCATGAGAGAATACAAAATTCCAAGGTGCTAAAAGAAAACAAAAGACTATGTATTCAAATAGAAAGTGCAATGAATTACAATCCCTTTCCCTCATTTTCTTCAATAATGTCTAGAATTGGAAGTTCTTCTCAACCATTAAAATCAAGTGGGAAAGATAGTGCAAAATTAAAATATTTTTGGAATCCTATACAGGAGTATAAGTTGATGATGTTGCGGTAACATGTTTTTCGATTCGGCTATCCACTTTAATGTGGCCAAAATCCCTTACTTTATCAATGCATGTAAGGATATTGTAGATTTTGGAAAAGGAAAATGATATGTACCTTCTAGTTTCCAGACAATAAGGATTGCTCTTCTCAATAGGTCAAACGAAAGGGTGTTAAACAAATTGTTTAATATCAAAGGGTATTGGAAAGAAATAGGGTGCACAATTTTATCAAATGGCTGCTTAGATATGTTTCATAGTGTTGATTAAGTTGTCATTGATTCCAACAGTGCATGGTCACTGATGCCAACAGTTGAGTCTTGGTGCCCCTTATGGAGCCCTTGAGGGTTAGTGTTTAGTTGGTGCTTTTCTGTGTCAGAGGATCCCTTTTGAACTTGTCCAAGACCAAGCATGAAGCCCTTGGAGGCCTATGGGCATTGGAAAAATCCTCGGTTACCTATTGAATTTGTTTAGAACCCCTAAGCTGTTTCTTGGTCCCTCTTGAGTCGCTGCTTGGTGATGGTATCCTTGTTATTCGAATTTGTTGCTCTGGTTCGTTGTGTTGATGGTATCCTTACTTTTTGAAGTGGTCCTAACTTTAGTATCCTATAATAGCACGCTAATTCTAATCCTTTTGTCACCCTATCCCTAACATCCTTAAACTAGTCCTTTTCTAGCATTAAAAACTAAGCCTAAACTTAAACCCCAACCTAAGCCCTAATTAAAGGTTAATAAAAGTATTTTTTTAAATTAAAAGAAATTTAATTTAATTAACATTTAAGCTAAATTGCAAGTCTTAAGAACTAAGCGTAAGCCTAAACCTCAACCTAATCCCTAATTAAAGGTTAATAAAAGTATTTTTAAATTAAAAATGACTTTAATTTTATCAACATTTAAACCAAACTACAAGTCGGCCCCGTAAAACAAAATTAAGTTTATGATTTTTTATTTATTTTTAATAAACTTAATTTTTTTTTACTGGGCCGACTTCTCCCTGCATTCTGCAATGTTTTGCAAAATGAGCATAATAATGGCAATTATAACATTGAACAGAAAATGTAACTTGATTTCTTTCTGGAGTGATTATGTCATGAGCTCTGCAATGAATGACTTTGTGACCATAGTTGTTTCACTTGTAGCAGTGACCATGGAACATTATAGGATATCTCTGAGCAAAGGATTTTTGTGATGTAGCTTCTCTTGATTCTTGCTGATCATGGGATCTTCTGATAATACCTGTATAACTGTTATCATTTTCTTCTATTTACATGGATCTCTCACTTTCTTCAGTGTTCTTCTCTATCTTTGAGTTTGTCTTCAACTGAGAAGTTGTCTTGTTCATATCTTCCTTTAGGGAGAGGATCTTCAATTCTTTCTTTAGACAAATTTCTATCTTTTCTTGGAGTAGTATTGTTAGGTCTTCTTCAATTTTATTGACTTATTCTATCTATTCCTTCATATCAACGACACTGTCTTGCATCTGTCCTTTTGAGTTCTAATATTCCTCATGATATTTTTGTAGTTCTTCTTTTAGTACTTGATTTTCTTTTCTGATATTTGAGAGTTCCTTTTCAACTTTAAAATTCGTCAGACATAGCTTTCATAATTCTATCTTCAAGGATTTGATTTCAAATTCTTGTTTTCTTCTTAGTTTCTCTTCAATCTCATGACTGAAGTGAATTCCCCTTCTGTCATTTGAATCTTCTTTCTTACTGGTGATACTTTCCTTTTGTAATTTTTCAAGTAAAGTACCGTTCTCACTATCTTTGTCTTGAATTTTTCAAGTCAAATATTTCTCCTTATCTTCTAGCTTTCTTATGAGCTTGTCAATTTCTTCTAATTGCCTTTTATTTTTAGCAGTAGACTTCTGAAGTTGATATTTCAGAGAGTTGGATATGGCTTCTTTGATTCTGGTAGCTTCTTCAACTTGGATATTTAAATCAATTATATTCTATGTGTCCTTCTCATATTATTCTTGATTTCTCTTCTCATATTTTTCCAATTGTGTAATGTCCCTTCCAAGGAAAGTCCTTGGATTCACCTTGTTTTGACTCTAGGGTTCTGTTTACAAATGGTTCCAAAAACCTCCAAATGATTTCGAATTTGGGGAGGAATATATTGAGTTGGAATAGGAAACATTAACACACCTATTAGACATCCAAACCAATGATATACCCATCCATGGTATGCAATTTGTATGGGAATAAGTTTCGGAACAAGACTAGTTAATTTGGGAAGTGGAGATCCCCCCCCAGGCCTGCCATTAGATGCTCTTCCAAAAACTGTACGACCTTCACTAATTCTTGGTATGAGACTTGTCTATATTAGAGGAAATTAGGAACAATATATTTGCAGCATTATATTTGGTTTTAGGGTCGAATATGCATCATAATGAGCAACAACTTCCAGATTCTAGTTTTTGAGGTGAAATTGGTGGGCAAGGAGTCTCGAATTTCTTCGTAAACCATAGTAAAACTTCAGAGGTTTGCACACATAATTTGGGCCATTAAGGTAAATTCATATGCATATCATAAAATGACGAATAAATCATCAAACTTTGATATAAAACATGTACAATATCATTCCAAAATCACTATGCAAATGCTATGGGGAAAATGGCTCGAATCTCTTCCTTGAATGTAAATATCACTTGAAATACATAATGTTTAGATATGTGGCTCTCATGTAATGATTATTACAGATATATATAGCAGATAAAATGTCCATGAATTCAAAATAATAGTCCTTTACTAACTATGTGCAACAACAAGTGCGCTATGCAAAAGCTATGGGGGAAAATGGCACCATTCATACATAGTCTGGCAGTTTTACATGGTTTTACTTAGATATTTTACCTGAGGTTCATATGAGCATCAAATTCAGAGTTCATACATCATATTACAAATAAATGGGGCCCCTTGGACTTGAATATTCTATTTGTACTTTATTATTATTCATCCAGAGATGTTTTGTTCCTTCGTCGGGATGCTATTATTATTGAGGTAAATCCTCCCATGTAAGTCGGGGCAGTAGATCCCCTAAGAGTCATTTGTAATGGGGTGTTTAAGCCCCCTATAGGGGTTTTCCCAGTCAGCATTAAGTTGAGTGGTTAAGTTGTTGGGGCAGACCTAGTTAGGGTTAAAAGTCAAGTGAAGTAAAGTATAAATAGAGGAGGTGTGTTCCTCATTTAACACACACTCACTCACTTGTGAACTCGCATAGGAGAGAAAGAGAGATCTGCAAAGGAGGAGAAGGAGCTCTTGTTTGGGTATTTCATCTTTGTACTTGTTGATCATCTATATTGAGGAAGTTTTGCTGGGTTTTCTACCCCATGAGGGTTTCCCAGGATAAATCTGTGTCTCTTGTGTTTATGATGTGCTTGTTATTCTTTCAATGATCCTGTATATGCTATTGTTGTGAAATTGAATTAAATACTGATTTTATCTATTTTATCATATTGAATCTTAACATGGTATATGAGCTATCCTAAAGGAAGGCAATGTATGGCACTTACGACACCTGTTTCACTTGCGACAATTTGAAAGTTAGGGTTTTGTAAAGAAAAACCTAGTCATTGTGGAACTTTCGCTATAAATATATTTTGGAGAAGGTTCGGGATCTGAAACTTGGATAGGCCGAAGATGACATTTTACTATACCTTGTATCCAAGTTTCAGCCTCATATTCAGTGTACTTTTTGAGATATGATCAATACAAGTTAGGGTTTCTGCCTCTTCCAGAATGAAGCCCTAAACAAGTGACCTAGGTAAAAAGGTCATATCTCGGGCTAACAAGATCCAAATTGAATTCCGTTAAACGTGATAGTTAGGGCAAAAACTTTAGTTTCATAGGTCTGAGTTTCAGAGGCCGAAGTGGAAACAGTGACATGTGGTACTCCGTACAAGTTTTCTATTCTGTTTCATCCCTTCAACAGGTCATGTTGGGAAACTAAGCATATCGCTCTAATGGAGAATCCAATGAAGCTAAAACCTATGGGGTTGTAAAGATGACAGGTCAGGATACCATAGGTCAAAGTTTTAGATCCTGCGGATCCTCAATTTCAGAGATACATAAGAAACAATACAGAACATCTGAAATGGCTCAACGGAGGAAATCAAAGAAGAGGAGGAAGAAGCTCTCACTTAGGGTTTCCAGTTTTTAGGTATGGAATGAACCGATACAATGTTGGAGACACCTGATGCAACATTGGAAACTTTGAAAATGGATTTGGAATCCATTCATCATAGATATTAATCCTCCATCAAAATGTTGTGGGGGGAAGGAGATTGAAAATTAGGGTTTCCAAGTAAGAAGAAACCCTAGCAAAGTTGGGAGACTCATAGGGCAGCAGTGAAGGAGGTTTAAATGGAACTAATATTCTATCATCCTAGCACCATGAACCTATATAATATGTTTACAAGTGATCTACCTTGGATGTTTAGGGTTTTACCCTTATAGAGAAGACTAAAAGCAATCTCGACAGGTATGACTTGAGGAGATAAGGGTATGTTTTGAAATCTGTTTCATGATTAAGTTCATGATATGTTTGTCTTCATATTATTGAGGTTAGTACAATCATGATTAATTTTAAACTTTTCTAATCACCTTAGAAAAAGTATGAATGCATGTGAATGATAGAATACATTCATCGATTAGGGTTATGACACTTATGATTGTACTAATGAACTTGTGGTGTTGTATGAGGATGATGTTGTCTGCTAACATGAAAGGTACATAAAGAAAGAGAAATCAAGTTCTAGATCAAGAATATATGACTATGATGACATGAAGAAAAAGACTCATCCATAGTCTTTGATCACACAGAAGCTCTACTTACAAGGTATCTATGATTTGGTTCTACTATGCTTAACTTATGAGATATGTAGGTTACTAGAACAAGGTCTTTAAATCATTGAAGAGAACAAAGAAGATATTGTTTTAGACATAACTAGCAAGCATGCTAATTTAGGTATGTTTTCCTATATCGAATTAAAATCCTACTTTGTGTTAGGATCTTAGATAAGTATACTTGTGTATGAAATGATCATGACCATACATGTTTAAGATGATTTAGAATCATAATGTTTTGATAGTATTGAGATTATACTAATGAATGTATGATTATGTATGAGATCTTGAGGATGACACAATGATGAAACTAGTGCACACTTAAGTATGTATAGTGGTCTAGGATGGATATAAGTTCAAAGATAGATAATCATGATGCTATCATAAAGGGAAAATAGAGATCAAGAAGGAGGCAACCACACAAACATAAAAGATAAGCATTTGAGTTGTTATTTGAATTACTTCTTGAATCTCTGAATAGTTAATGATATTGCTTGTAATAGTTGTATGCATATTTGTATTCCTAGAATCAAGAATTATATCATAGTGTAATAATTCATATAGCATTGAACAGTATACTACTAATATGCATATGATGGTTAAGTTGGACAAACATTCCATTGTTGCTTGTCTAGAATGAAACCTATTTGCTAACATGACGGGAGCTGTGCACACTCTTGATAGTATGTTCTGTTAGAGATGGAAGGGATCTAGATAGACACTATATGCATATAGGATATGGAAAAGTGTTGTGCCAAAGTATTGGTTAAGATAGTTGCATAACTATGTGAATCATATCAATATGCATAATAGGTTATCATTGAAATGCCAACATGATTTGATGATTATGAAGTGTTACTCATCATGTAATTAAATTTGATTTGTAGGAAAGATCATGTGCTATGATCTACAAAAGAAGGATGATGAACACCTGTTCCAAAGAACAAGTGATGGATGTTAAACAAGAAGACTTACAAATCAAATGTACTATAGAAGGCTCATGGCTAGACGATTCTCTTAGAAAGAGGGAGAGGATCATGACGATATGTTTTCTCCAGGTGGCTAGACACACTTCCAGAGATAGATTACACCCATGGATGACAAGACCTTTCTCTTGAAATTGAAGAAGAAGTGCATATCGAGAAAACTCCCAGGATTTGATAGAGAATCACATGATTGAAGAAGGCTTTGCACGGGTTCATCAGGTACCTAGGATCGATAGTCAATTGAGGAGCTTGATGATCACCACTGGTGATTCAGATTTCAACCTTTGCTACAATATTGAAGATGGTTTCTATATACATATGACATGCTTCTCTCAGATGGAAGCAAGAAGGAACTCACCATAGAGTTTGAGTGATCTTGAGGCTCATATTAGTAAAACCATCTGACGGGAGATGGCACTGATAGATATGCATATGATCACTCAATGCAGAGTGTGAATGATGTTCAGTCACAGAAGGAGGACAATACTCAGATGTAGAAGACTCAACTTCAGAGGGAGTAGATCTCAGAGTTAAATAATCTTGGCATGATTCTTGTGATTAGATATGTGGCTGAGATCAGATGATATTTTTCCTTCGCCAAAGAAAATGTGAAGTAGAGATCTGGGATGATGGACAGTGGTTTCTATAGTTTACAAACAGATGACTGGTTCGTTGATGTATTTAACGAATACCAGGCCAGATATACGCTTTGTTGTGAACACCTTGAGTCAGTATCTAGTTGAGCCTATATGTGTTCACCTAGACGTGGCTGCAAATCATGTGATGAGGGTACCTGATAGGTATGATAGACTTTGGTTATACATATGTATATTGGGATGGAAGTGTCTCAGATAGAAAGAGCACATCGAGTGGATGTTATTGTCCGGGATCTGTTATGATCTCATGGTTTAGCAGGAAGTAGTCCAGTGTGGATCTTGGCATAGTTGAAGTGGAATATATAGTAGCTTGTTTTGCTAGTTGTGAATCCATATGGCTTCAGAAAATGTTTTCAGGACTATTTGACTTAGAGATGGGCTCCACTATGATCCCGTGTTACAACCAGAGTTGTATCAAGATGACGGAGAATCCAGTGTTCCATGATAAGTCAAAGCACATAGAGATCTGATATTTCTATATACGGGATATGTTGTAGAAAGGAGCTATAAAGCTCGAGTATGTGAGCACTAATGAGCAAGTTGTTGATGTATTGACCCAACCTCTATCTCGAGTAAAGTTTGAGTATTTCTGAGACATGCTTTGTGTAGTTCAAAAGGACCCTCCTCAAAAGGGGGAGTGATATGGTCGATGATGATATTTGGATTGAGGATGAGGTCGATGATGAGGATACCTGTATCGATGATGAAGGATACCTATATCAATGATGAGGATACTTGTATCAATGATGAGGATACTTGTATCAATAATGAGGATACACATATCGATGATGAAGGATACCTGTATCGATGAGGAGGATACCTGTATCGATGATGAGGATACTTGTACCGATAATGAGGTCAATGATGAGGATGCTTGTACTGACGATGAGGTCGATGATGAGGATTCCTGTACCAATGATGAGTTCGATGATGAGGATTCCTGTACCGATGTTGAGTTCGATGATGAGGATACTTGTTTCGACGATGAGGTCGATGATGAGGATACCTATTTCGATGATGAATTCGATGGTGAGGATACCTGTTTTGACGATGAGTTTGATGATGTCGACGATGAGATCGATGATGATAACGATGAGGTCGATGATACCGACGATGAGGTAGATGAGTGGTCATTAGACTTGGTCTAAGTGGATGAGTGGATTGTATCATCCTTGGAATTTAGTCCTAAATGGATCTAGAGACCTGTGTCTCCAAGAAGTGGTCCTTAGAATTTGTCTAAGTGGACAAGTGGATTGTATCATCCCTGGAATTTAGTCCTAAATGGATCCAGAGACCTGTGCCTTCGAGAAGTTGTACTTAGACTTTGTCTAAGTGGGCGAGTGGATTGCATCATCCCTACATTTTAGTCCTAAATGGACCCGGAGGCCTGTGTCTTCGAGAAGTGGTCCTTAGACTTTGTATAAGTTGATGAGTGGATTGCATCATCCCTACACATGATATGGTGTCTTAAATTGATTAGGATTAACCATCCTATAAGTGGTTCTGGATTGTATCATCCATGGCTTTATGTCCTAAAGATATCAAGATTAACCATCCTCTAAGTGGTGCTGGATTGTATCATCCATGGCTTTATGTCCTAAAGAGGTCGGGATTAACCATCCTATAAGTGGTTCCGGATTGTATCATCCATGGCTTTATGTCCTAAAGAGATCGGGATTAACCATCCTGTAAGTGGTTTCAGATAGTATCATTCATGGCTTTATGTCCTAAAGAGATTAGGATTAACCATCGTGTAAGTGGTTCTAGATTGTATCAACCATGGATTTATGTCCTAAAGAGATCGGGATTAACCATTCTGTAAGTGGTTCCAGATTGTATCATCCATGGCTTTATGTCCTAAAGATATCGGTATTAACCATCCTGTAAGTGGTTTTGGATTGTATCATCTGTGTCTTTATGTCCTAAAGAGATTGGGATTGACCATCCTGTAAGTGTGTCTGGATTGCATCATCTGTGGCCTTATGTCCTAAATTGATAGGGATTGATCATCCCGTAAATGGATCAGGATTGCATCGTCCTTGGCTTTATGTCCTAAATTGATAGGGATTGATCATCCCGTAATTGGATCATGTGTGTTGCAGATTATGATGCTATTGATTGAGAGATCCAGATGATGATGTTGTTAATCGAAAGATCCAAATGATGATGATGTTGATTGGAAGATCCCGATGATGATGTTGTTGATCGAGAGATCTAGATGATGATGATGTTGATCAGGAGATCCAGATGATGATATTGTTGATCGAGAGATCCAGATGATGATGTTGTTTATCGAGAGATCTAGATGATGATGTTGTTGATCGAGAGATCCAGATGATGATGTTGTTGATTAGGAGATCTAGATGATGATGCTGTTGATCAGGAGATCCAGATGATGATGTTATTGATCGGGAGATCCAGATGATGATGTTGTTGATCGAGAGATACAGATGATGATGTTGATCGGGAGATCCAGATGATGATGCTATTGATCGAGAGATCCAGATGATGTTGTTGATCGGGAGATCCAAATGGTTTTGTTGTTGTAGCTGATCGAGTGATCGAGTGCTACAGAAGATGAAGACTCAGTACTAAAGATATTGATGTTCTAGTATTGAAGATATTGAAGATGTTCCAATAGTTGTTTTGAGTTACTGATGATGATTAAGGAAAACTTCCAATGATTTATAGATGTATCACTGTGATGTGGTTGATGACTCCTTGCTCCTGTAGATGTTGTTAGAATACCCTTCTCGTTAAGGGGGAGTGTTGAAATATTGTAACTTCAAAGGATTCTATTTGTACTTTATTATTATTCATCCGGAGATGTTTTATTCCTCCGTTGGGATTTTATTATTATTGAGGTAAGTCCTCCCATGTAATTTGGGGCAATAGATCCCCTAAGAGTAATTTGTAATGGGGTGTTTAAGTCCCCTAGAGGGCTCGACCCAGTTAGCATTAAGTTGAGTGGTTAAGTTGTTGGGGCCAACCTAGTTACGGTTAAAAGTCAAGTGAAGTAAAGTATAAATAGAGGAGGTGTGTTCCTCATTTAACACACACTCACTCACTTGTGAAATCACATAGGAGAGAGAGAGATATGCAAAGGTGGAGAAGGAGATCTTGTTTGGGGATTTCATCTTTGTACTTGTTGATCATCTATATTGAGGAATTTTTGCTGGGTTTTCTACCCCATGAGGCTTTCCCAGGATATTTATATGTGTCTCTTTTGTTTATGCTGTGCTTGTTATTCTTTCAGTGATCATGTATATGCTATTGTTTTGAAATTGAATTGAATACTGATGTTATCTATCTTAGCATATTGAATCTTAACAACTATGGGTTTCCCGCAGCTTGTTCCCATTAGTTAGATTATGTTAGCTTTTAACAGAGGAATCAATCAAGCTATGGGGGTTGTTCCTCAGTTTCTTATTTTGTTAGGTGGAAAAATAGTCTTTATTGATGTTTTGGTAGTTTCGAGTCCTTTGGATTTAATCTGCTCCTCCGACGAGATTATGTCTATGTGGTGAAAGCTCTCGTGTCCACACTCTTCCGAGTGTTGTCTTTCCCTCATAACAGACACATTGTGACTATCGACTAGCTTTCATTTGTTAACGCTCTTCTGACTACTGATCATCTGACATATGTCCATGTGGTATCTTACCCGCCACAGGTAAATTATGTGGCATTATATCCCATACTTCCAAATTCCACTAAACACGAGATTCTCTTCGATTGCTCGTCTTCTTTAACCTTGTATTCGAGAGTTGACATGGTTTATCTTCCTTCCAATGAGGACCTCTTAGAATCCATGATCGAGGCCTATCCTTCGACATGTATTCATTTTGGATCATTGTCCTCTTGGAATCCATGAAGAGGTCATTACGACCAGAGTTCACTTTCTGTGTCAAGCTCATTAAACAATGAAATAGGCCATAATGATCATAGTTTTCATTCCATTTTAAGCTCATTAAAAAATGAAATGGGTCCCTTCAAGCATAGTTATTTTCTATTTCAAGATTGTGTAAAAATAAAACAGGTTCCCATGGGCATAGATTAGTGTTTATTTCCAAGCTCGTTAAAAAATGGAATAAAACCCTACAAGCATAGTTTACTTTTGGTTTCGAGCTTGTGTAAAACTGAAACCATTCCCAAACATAGTTTACCTTTGGTTTCAAGCTTGCGTAAAAATGAAACCAACTTCATGAACAAAGTTCTATTCTTGTGTCAATCTCATTAAAAAATGAAACATATGACCATGAGCATAGTTCTATTCCTCTTTCAAGCTCGTTAAAAAATGAAACAACACCCCGCGATCATAGTTCTATTCCTATGTCAATCTCGTTAAAAAAATGAAACAAATCCCCTCCCCTTGTGTCCAGTTTTTCTCCATATTTAATATCTGAACCTTCATTTCATTCACCTATATTATTTAATATTTTTTTTTCTTTTCTTGCTCTACTGGTGAAGGTATTCCTACTAGTAACCATGAGTTTGATTGGATGATGAAAAGAGTAGGTGAACTAAACGAAGCTTGGGGGGCATGTCTCCAGCCTCTAGACATCATACTGGAGTTAATCCGTCAGCTTCCTATGCTGGGGGAAAAATTACAACCTTTGGATATCATGTTGGGAAGAAACCTGCCAATGGGCATTATACCGAGCATAGTTTATTTTCTATTACAAGCTCGTTATAAAATGAAGCAAAAATCATGATAATTCATTCCACCTATCTTCAAGCTCGTTAAAAATAGTAAGATGGTATTGAGCTTACTTTTCACTTTTTTCGTGCTCTGGTTGAAACATGAAAAATGGCATTGAGCTTACTTTTCACTTATTTTCGTGATTTGGTTGAAACATGAAAAGTGGTTTGAGCTTACTTTTTTTCTTTTTTGTGCTCTGGTTCAAATATGAAAAATATTCTGAGTGCTTTTGATGCCATTCTCATGCTTGTTAAAAATTGGGTAAAAAGGTGTGTCTAACGAGTATAGGGTTATCACTTTATTTGGCCTCGCTAGACTACTTGCAGAAAAGGAACTGTGCTGAGTTTACTTTTTCCTTGGTCATACTCGGTCATCAAGCATGACAAAGTTGTACATGGAATCCTCTTTAATCTCTTTTTAGACTCCCAAAATGGGAAAATATTTTTGAGCCAACTTGTTTCTTTTACGCTTGTAAAAGGATTTGAAAGGATGTTTATCCGGTGATAGTTTATCTCTTTTTTAGACCGTTTAGTCTATATACGAAAAAGGAATACTCTAGTCAATCATGATTATAAGAGTTCTCTCTCATGTTGTTTTATCCTTTTTTGGGCGAGGAGACTAACTTTTACGAAAAAGAACCATTAGGAGTCTTCTTTTGACCGTTTCAGACTCTCTAAATGTGAAATGTCACCGAGTTTTTCTTCTTTGAACTCGTAAAATTATACACAGAAGGAACCTTTTTGGGAACGAACCCGTCCTTTCTCAGGTTCATAAAACATGTGATATTGGACTCATCATATGATGAGTTACATCGAGCGTTTGTTACCCTCTTCCAAATCGTTAAAAATAAAATAGGTACTCATCCATCATGATGGGGAAATTAAGGGAATACAAAGATGTATTTGAGTCTGTATTAATGACATCTTAAAGTAACCTTTGAACATGGCACCTGCTTGCATTTTAGTCAAACAATTGGGTAGTCAGCTTGTCTTAGAGTCATACCAATTCCATGAGTCAATCTACTCCTTTGGGTATTTCAAAGAATGCTTTAGTCATTTGTTGCATTATGTCTTGGTATCTGATATGTTGATTTAATTATTCCAAGTCACTTGTCATGCTGTTAAATGTTCAAAGGAATTCTTTGGCCAAAATCAACCTTCACAATCATTAAGCCTTCCATTGTGTCGTTCATCCATGTTTACCATTACACCTTTGTGTCAATTCACACTCATTTGATATACCATCTTATATCACTTCCTGTGTTATTTTCATGTCGATGATGTGGGATGCATAATGGCCCTCCTTCAAAGGGTTTATTCTTGTCGACATCAGCTCATCATCCAAGAATTAGACTTACAAACTAGTTGGTACCTTGGAGCTTGCATGCCTTAATGGTAGGCTTCCTCGTTTTCGACAGTAGGTTCACATCATTGACTTCTGATCGAATGATTCCACGAATGTTTGACTCCAAATCATTTATTCACATTCGTTGAGATGTAATAGATATACCTTGGGGATCATTGTTATCATTAGTGATTTCCATCGCACTTGTTAATGGTTTACATCATTGACCGGTAATCAAGTGGTGTCTACCATGTTCGACTTTAACACATTGTGATCACATGGTTAGATTCATATCATTTTGGGAACGAGTAGAATACCATGGGTTGTTCTGATGTCTTATTATTACACCCAGGTTGAGATGGAGAATTAGACGTAGAAAATAGTTGGTACCTTGGAGCCTGCATGCCTCAATGGCAGGTTTCCTTGCTTTCGACAATAGGTTCACATCATTGACCTTCGAACAAATGATTCCATAGGTGTTTGAATCCAACTCATTTATTCACATTCGTTGGGACGTACTCGAGATACCTTGGGGATCATTGTTATCATTGGTGATTTCCATCGCACTTGTTAACGGTTTACATCATTGACCGGTAATCAAGTGGTGTCTACCATGTTCGACTTCAACACATTGTGATCAAATGGTTAAATTCGTATCATTTCGGGAATGGGTAGAAGACCATGGGTTGTTCTGATGTCTTATTATTACACCCAGGTTGCGATGGAGAATTTTTTAGTAGGTTCCCACACAGATGTTACGGTGGATACCCCATTGATGTACTGCCACATGGATCCACTTTGTATTGGTCATGGATATGTTATTATCTCATCATGGATCTACGCTTGTACTTTAGTAGCCATGATTAGGTTCAGTCATTCAGATATGGATCCACAATTTATTTTTGTGGCCATATCATCGGTCAACATCAACATGGATCTGCAATGTATTGGTCGGCAACTATGTTGTGAGTCATTGGGATGATAAAATTACCGTACTGCAAAATATCCTTGGTTATTGTTGACATATTTCCAACCAACGGTTCCTTGCCTCGATCCTTTATAATTTATCCATCAAAGTATTTCACCTATCCTGTTACTCTAGCTTCATACTTTAAGGGGCATTCTGTTACACGAAAAATTTGTACTCATCGTGATTATGAACCATGTACACTTTATCCTTGACTAAAATCCCTTAAGTACTTAACCAAAATCCTTGGAAGATGAGTCATAAGGGTTTTTCCCTTAAAAAACCCTGTTTAGAGCACGGGGGGTTCACTCAGCGAACTTATTACATAGAACGATCATTCACATGATATTAAAGAATATCCCTAATTTCACTAAATATTGGAAAATTCCTCCTAAAATTTTATTGTTGAACCCCCCTCCCAATATGCCTTTCCAATTAAGAAAGCCCCTAGTTTCACCAAATATTGTATGTATCCATTTTTATCAACCCATTTTTAATACTGCTTTTATATCATATTATTAAGTTTTAACAAACAGGATTCCTAACACATCTTAGTATAAGTGAACATGGTGCTAAATAAAATAATAGTATAATTCTAATAATGATCCCACTAGGATTGCAGGGGTGACTGATCAATTTGTAGCATTGGATAGTGGAAGACCCAATGAAATAGTATCAGGTAAGGAAAAATGCGTAAAAGGAAACCCAATCAAGAGATCAACATAACAAAGAATGTAAAAGGCTGATGGTCCAATAGTTAGTGCAATGCTTAAAAAAGGATGAGAATTGCAGATGTTTCATACCACAGCCTGCCAATCTACCACTTTTATGTCATGTAGATATAAGTATAGGCATAGAGAGCTCATGTTTTCTATAAGTTTAATAAATTAAATTCCATAAAAATGCAAAATTGAAACCCTTTAGTGGATGGACTCCCCTACCTTCCTATCAAAACAAACATCATTGATATTTGAACCCAAATGAACATAGAAAAATTCCTCTTACTTTCCAATAACACTATATGGTCATGTGCATAGCTTGGATTTGGTTCATTCACAAGATGAAATGAATATCCTCCACTTCCTCTACATTTATTCTTGCAATCAAGGGAATTAACAACATTTAGTTACCTTTTCTTGGGTTATATCTAGTTTTTTTATCTTTATAGGAGAGGGAAAAATATCCATTGTTAGGTTTCAAGCATGCAATAGTTATAAAGATACACAAGTGGTGAAAATTATATGATACCATTCCATGGTAACAATAACACATATGGTATGTAAATAAGGATTTAGATATTCAACTATGTCCATGTCAGTTCCAATACAATATTAAGACGGATGCCTTGAATATAAGAATTGAAATTACAATTATGAATGTGCCAAATATAAATCAATATAACACCTATTCCTAACTGGCAATGTGAAAATGTTAAAGAAGAATAAAAAAAGTTGAAAGAAATAATTAGTCAAGAAAGATTGATCTAACTTTTCTTGGTTCCAGTGAGCCAAGAAAGATTGATCTCACTTTTCTTGGTTGTCATGGAGCAAGGTTTGATTGAATCTCAATACCCACCTAAACCCCAACCTAAAAAATGAAGAGTTAGATATTTTACTCCGGAACTCCCAATTAGCTAAAATAGAATATAGATGTTCAACTCCGGAACTCCCAATTAGCTACATATCATAACTTAAAGATGAAAAACAATATAACATAAATTAAAACCAAGCCTAAATAAACTGTTAAATGAGGATTACTCAAGGCTAGTAATCCAAAGAGACTTCCATTGATATTATCATTCATACACTATTATTAGATTTATGCAAAACTTAGGATCGTAAGAAATATCAAATAAAAATGGAGGTTCCTTAAGTTTTAGTTGGGTATGAATTGAGCCCATGATTTGGAGGTATGAATCCATCACACAACTTGGAAGTTATTCCTCAGTCATCCCAAATAAAATAACCCCCAATATTTATATTACTATGTCAAATTAAAAAACCCCCTTGACCCCTTAATACGGGGCAATATTTTTTGAGGTTTTTAAGAGTATTCAAACCCCCAATATGAATGGATGTGATATGATATTTCCTTTCAAGTAAACCCCCCATGGTTTAGAGAGGCTGACGCACCTTTCCTTCTAGCAGGATGTGTCTTTCCTGATAGATGCACCATGCTCCATTACAAAGTGCGTCAATGACACATGCTGCTAGTGTATAGGGTGCGTCAATTCCTGTATGAAGGGAAAAAATAGAAGTTCCGAGAATTCTCTCGAAGGAGACCCTCGTGGAGGCTTATCCCTTCCATATAGGGTGGATCTTAATCACCTCCCATCTTAGTAGGATCCCACCTCCTCCTTCTCCCTAATCCTCTCCTCTCCTCCTCATCTCTTTTGGCCTATAAATGAAGCTCCTCTTCATGGGATAGGGGGGTTTAAATGAGGGTATCCAAATGCTGTAGAAATTGAACGAGGAATCCATTCTTCCATGTTTGGAAAATTGAGGCACGGTTCCATTGGAAAGGATATTCAACACCAAGGATTCATTGGTTGTAATTCTTTCCTCTATTTTCATTAATACATCAATGTCTTCCTTTCTCATAAATGATGTGTAATTTCATTTATAGTAGTTCTCCTTGCTCAATTGCTTAGATGTATCATGTTATCTTGTAGTCTCTTGTCTTTTTCCTTTTGATTCTTTTGTAGGTAATCTCTTAATCAACAAGCAAGATTGTGAAAGCTTCAAGCCATGAGGACGTCCTTCGTAAATAAGGTATGGAATAAAATCTTTGTATTCAAGTAATTTGATAGATCTACAGAAATGTTTTCATTCTTGTTTTTCTTTGTTCTATATTTGAACCATTAGGAATAGGGAGATCAGTTGGTGTCTGCATTGACAGATTTATCCATTAACAAGACTTTGTATTTATTTGGGGTCGAGAGCAATGTAAACATAGTACTATATATAATTCCTTAATGTCTGCATATTATAATGTTGGTGAAGTACTGCACATAAAAAATTCATTCAAGGATGTACTTGTCCAATATGGAGATATATATAAAAAATGGACATGCTGTTTATAGATGAAGGACAATATCATTAAGCAAATAATAGCAAGGAAAACTACTTGAAAATGCCAACTAGTTGGACATTTCACGGTTGAAAAGAGAGAGAAATAACTGTAAAAACAATGTTTTGTTCTTTGTTGAATCATCTCATCCCTCATTAAAAAATGGGGTGTTGGTTTAAGACATTCAAAATCAGATAACCGTCAGATTATACATACAACAATTCATTTAGTGATTTGTATATTTTGACAACTTCGACAAATTGATGTAATTTTTTTTTGTATATTTATCTTGGATAGTTCTCAAATTATTGATGGACATCATATCATGTATCTGGTGATGTGTTTCAAAAGTTGTAGAACATGCAAGCAATATACTTAGAAACATTGAAACACAATATTTTATTGATTGGGTTGTGTGTGTTGTTTTTTGTTTGCAAATACTGGAAGATTTGTTACTAGTAAACCATTAATTATTTTCAATTTTAATGGAGTTTTGTTACACACAATTCATAAAAAAAAAAAAAAATTGGATTGCCACGAACACCAGATATCGAATCAACCAAAAAGTATTATTTTATACGTCCAAGATTTAGGGAATTTTTTGAAAAATGATTTAGTATATTTGAAGTTGGGGTATGGTCATCTGCACAACAAAAAAATGTTGACGAGTTTTTGCAAACATTATTAGAAGGAACAAGATTGGAAAGGGAAAAATTTAGAGTACTTTTAACACATGAATATTGTTCTTGCATAGCCAAAGAGGGTTATCATGGTGATGGAAATCCTTATGTATTTCTCAAGCCTTTAAATAAATTTTGGGACATTCTGATCCATGGTTGGGATGCTACAAATACAATGATTGTAGATGACTCGAAAGAAGAACATGTTTGTAACCAAGAAGGGAACTATATTATAAGAAAAACGTATACTTGCCAAGATGTCAATGGCACATTCTTGTTAGATCAATTATGGCCTTGTTTGTTGCACCTGAATGGCGTGAGCGATGTGAGGTCAATTGTGAAAAAAATGAAAGTATTTTGTTAAATAATACACTTGAATGTTTGTTTGTACTAGTATGTTCAATTTCATTGTGATTATAATAATTGTAAAGTATCGAGTTTGTTTTTCGAAAGTGCAAAATCAAAGCTTGAAAGTGCCAAAATCGGTTTTCAAAATTGTAAATTTAAGTATTGGAAGTGTCAAAAGTAGCCTTCCAAAAGGGAAAAATCAGGTTCTAAAAGTGCCATTATCATATTTATCATATCGGAAAAGTGCAAAAACCAATTTCAAAAGTGGCGATATCAAAAGAAAAAGTATGCTTTTGGAACTTGGATTTGGCACTTTTGGAACCAAATTTTGCACTTTACAAACCTTGATTTTGGGTTCATAAAGGTTGTTTTTGACCCATCTTCAAAATGACTTGGACTAGAATATGTCCAATTTTAATGAAATAGGCATTTTAATAAAACTTTAAGGAATTCTAAAGCACAAATATCTATTACCATAAGCATAGATATTTTGGGTGAGAACTTGCTTCAACCATACCAAAGAAGCATTGTGAGAGTGCAATTTGTAGTTAGAATAGATTCTATGTAGTTGATCACAATCCAAGAATATGATGTGTAACTCTATTACAGAAAAATTGCAACATAGTATCACAAACACTAAGAAAACCAAAAATTGTTGTTTTAGCCACACAATTGCAGTAACGTTCTAAATAAAATTTAGACTGAGTAATATCTGTCTCTCTATTACATGTACATACCGCTGGGAAAAGATGTTGTTTGTCAAAAGCACTTAAAATATAGTAGAATCATTAAAGATGATACATACTCATAATAATAAAAGAATCCTCTCAAGTAGAACTGTTATAACATGTAGATATTGTAATTCGTAATCAATGCTCAGGAAAAATAAGTTTGACAACATTATACTTGAATCCCAAGTGCTAACTCTACTAAACTAGAATTTAAATGAAGAAATTAATTATTCAGCTGCAAAAGTACATGAAGCAACTTCATTAATACATAACAAACCTTAAATAAAATATTCAATCTAATACATACATTAAAAAACAAACAAAAATATTTACCTGTCCACTGACAAAAGGAACAATAGTTGCTTCACTGATAGGTGCAAGCAACACTTGTCCTCAGTGATTGATAGCATATAAACCACTAACCGACGAAGCTTCTATCATTAATAAAATGGGATCTGGACTAATGCGATTCCTATAAAATGTTATAGCAATATCCAGATCATAGACAGAATATAGATGTCTCGGCTTTGTGATGACATATATGAAACTATACTTGTTTGATATCTATCAACAATGATTCAAATCAAAATAGAGTAATTCTTAAATCAAGTGTTTGGCACGGCTACCACAAACAAGGGGCATCCCTAGTGGAAAATAATGTGATGGTGATTGGAAAAAAAAAAATAAAATCCTTACCTGCATGGCCTTTGAAAAATCATCTACAAAATCTGGTGGAAAGAAGAGATTTGCATGTTTCTTTGAAAGGCTTGGTTTACCTGATGAAATTTAACAATCCAATGATTAGAGCACATAAACCTAAAATCAAAATTAGAATGCACTTCAATTTATCTTTACTTGTACGTCATACAATTTAAAATTAAAAACTATTGGCACATGTGGCATATAGAGCCAAAAGACATAATCTTGGTATAGTTTCATTCCACCATCATGTTAACATTGACTTTTAATAGGTATAGTAAGGAATGTCAGAACCAAAATGTACTCAAGTAATTACATCCCAATAAAGGAACACAAATTATAAATATGGTGCCCACAATTATCTTTTCAAAATCCCAAGTTTCTTAATAGTAACAACATTGATTACATATTTACAAGTTCTTATACAGTCTGATTCTTTACTTTCCTATTATCAGAAAAAATATTTCCTCTATACTTATTCGAATGTAGAAGTATACATAGGAAGATGACATCAATACATAAATACTTGTAAAATTGTGAACTGAATCCTCTAAAAGACAAATCAAAGCAACTAATTGAAAATTAATCCAGAGACAAATATCGAGAATGATAGGTTATAGAATTTCTAAATGTAAAATTATCATGGGAAGTTAACAATTGAGCACATTTAAAAAGCTCTCAACCATGCAATATTATCACAGTGAAGGATATTTTGAAGGAACATTTTATGTAACCCCACTCATAAAATAGTAAATAATGTTTTTAAATAAATACTCTCAACTCTTGTTTCCTTTCAATTTCAAATAACAGTTAAAACATTGAAAAAAGCATAGGTATGGATTCTTCAATTTATCCCTAATGTACACATGCACAAACCAATAAAACATACAAACTAAGTATAAACAGAGTAACATACTTGGATGTGCACCAAGCTCAATTACATGTAGCTTTGAAGTAAGCTTCCTTCGAACCATGGTCTTTGAAGCAATTGAAATAAGGATATATAGAAGGATTTTCATTCTTAGGAACCTACAAAGAAACAAAGCTAAGATTGTAAATAATAAAACAATGTATATTTACTGTAAACATGACAATTCAAAGGTTGAGAACCAAGCACCTACTTTGCTCCAAACCTTACATACAACTAGTAGAAAGAAAACTAATGCATATCATGGGGGGAGGAGAGAAATATTCCATGTTAAATGATGTAAATGTTGTAGCATAAACTAAAACCAAAGCACATAATTTTTTATTTGGTCAACCATTTGGAAGAGTGATGATGTCTAAAAAATAAGGCTATTATATTAGACTCTAACCCACAACAAAGTCTTAGCAGCTAATAAATTAAGGAAATAAGGAATTCAAGGTCCCTCACATTTCTCTCTTGTCCAAAACGAAAATGAATTAATTTCACACCTATTTTTTGATTTCCCCTTCTCCATTAGCACTTGGAATCTTGGATGGGTAGTTCTTCTCCTTCCGATTGAACACCCTAAAAATTGCACCAAGGCATTGCTCTTTTGGAACAAGAATTTCACGGGAACTTTCAAAAGTAAGCCCCTTCTCAAGGAACTATAGAAGGCCCTCCCATACTTAATTTATAAACCCACAACTCGTCCAAATGATCAACAATAACTACTCTAATAGGTGGAGATGGGAAATCCCCTTAGCTTTAAATACACCTCCTTATATCCCCCACTTGCACACTCAGAAGTTCATTACCACAAACTTGATGGCATACCACAATCCATGTGGTATTTCCCTCTCCACATCCTAGCTTGGATGCTTTTTTGGAATGTTCATGTAGGTAGTTTTGGAGGTCGAAGCTTAGCTTGTTGGAGATCCCATAGCTTAGCTTGTTGGATATTGAAATGGAAATGCAATTTGAGAATAATGATGGCATTGGACCTAGTGAGCTACTCAAAGCTCATTCTATATATGTAGAATCGTTGAGGACAAGAAGGTAGAAAGTTATATTGTTCAAGTGACAATTCTTGGAGAATCCTCATGTGTTTTGGATGACACATTAGAGGGTAAGAATGTAGATGGAATTCTAATTCTTTGCTCTAGAAGAGTATACTAACACCCTCCTTGCCTATGTGGATGGTCTTTTTGGTTTTGGTAACATCCACGATATAATTGGAGGTTATATTTAGGCTAAATGATAGGGTTTGCTTTGCTTTGGAGATTATATTTTGTATTTTTTGGCAACCTGTATATGTGTACTTTAATCTAGTACTTCCATCTATCATTTTATTTTGAAATGAAAATGTACATGTATATGCTTTGGCATATGTACACACCATGCCCCAAAAGGATAGAACAAGCATCATAATTTTTTCAAATCTTTTACTAGTGTAACCTTTAGAAATATTAAAACTCCAAAAGAACCTCCATACTAAAACCCTATAAGATGAAAGGATTAGTTTGAGATTAAGGACATGAGCATTTTAGTAACTTTTGTTATATTGAAGTATTCAAATTGACAACTATATTTTTAATTGGAGTGAGTTAGTAAGATGACATTCAAGTAATTTTTTCTTGGCAAGATAGATATTTTCCTTTATCTATTCATTATTTTTCAACTTTTTTAAATTCGTGCGTTTAAAATGAGCCAAAAATTCTCATATTGAAGTTTAAAAATGGGCCAAACCCATGGAAAAAATTCCATGGTCGAAGATCCCATCTGTTAAATTTTGAGCATTAATTCACAATACTCTAGGATCTTCATTGAGAGAAGAACATATACAGTATATCAATGCATAACAATCACAATAAGCATGACAAGCATCACAAGAATCAAAATCATGAGAGACAAGAGACACAAAGTTTCCGTGGGGAAAACCCTAAGGTGAAAAACCCCACAACTTCCTCAGAGATAGAGAGAGAAATGGATCAACCAAAGTACAACCAAAATACACTGAGATAGTCTCCTAGTAGCATATGATCCTCCTCCTCACTAGTGTGGCACTTTTTGAGTGAGAGAAGTGTGAGTTTCCGAATGATGAAAATAGAGATTTCCCGATCTCTATTTATACTAACCTATTTGCCCAGTTACACTATGGGGCCGATTTGTCTATCTAGATACATCCACAATATAATATATATTTCAGGGCCGACCCCACACATGGTGGTCTAATAACCATCGGAAAGTACACACACTTGTGACACTTGTCAATCCACATGATGACACTTCCTTATAGAGGAATAACACATCTCTTATAATGGTACAATAAACATATATAAAATACATAGATGAAATACATTCTGAAGTTACATATACATCAACACTCCCTCTTAACTAGGAAGGTATTTCTCGACACAGTTCTGCTAGACAAGTCTTCTTCTCGGGATCATCGTCATCATCTTCGTCACTGCTGCTGCTATCTCAACCAATCTCTGACTCTACTCGTCATAGGAAGTTCTACAGATCCAGCCCTTTTTCATACTGGATGTAGGCCCACCACCTGCAGGTCTTCATCATCACTGGCCATACTGTGGAATCCTTAGGACTTATTACGTGTGTCACAAAACCTGGCTGCAGCATCCTAGGCTATTACAAGCACATAGCTCTACCTGTCGAATCTCCCAGTGTTGATGTATATGTAACTTCAGAAGGTATTTCATCTATGTATTTCATATATATTTATTGTACCCTTATTAGAGATGTGTTATTCCTCTATAAGGAAGTGTCATCATGTGGATTGACAAGTGTCGCAAGTGTGTGTACTTGCCGATGGGTTATTAGACCACCATCTGTGGAGTCGGCCCTGAAATATATATTATATTGTGGATGTATCTAGATAGACAAGTCGGCCCCATAGTGTAATTGGGAAAACATGTTAAGTATAAATAGAGATCGGGAGATCTCTATTTGGATCATTCGGAAAAACACACTTCTCTCACTCAAAAAGTGGCGCACTAGTGAGGAGGAGGATCATCTGCTCTAGGAGACTATCTCAAGTGTATTTTGGTTGTACTTTGGTTGAGCCATTTCTCTCTCTATCTCTGAGGAAGTTGTGGGGTTTTTCACCTTAGGGTTTTCCCCATGGAAACTCTGTGTCTCTTGTCTCTCATGCTTTTGATTCTTGTGATGCTTGTCATGATTATTGTGATTGTTATGCATTGATATAATGTATATGTTATTCTCTCAGCAAAGATCCAAGAGTATTGTGAATTAATGCTCAAAATTTAACATGGTATCAGAGATAACCGGAGAAGAAGACATTTTGCAGTGACGAAAACTTGAGTTTCTTGTTTATTGGGTTTCTCTCCACAGATTTTGGAAAAGCAGTATAGTAGATTGACTCTACTCATTAAGAAGAATATATCTGTCCAATCAGAATTCAACTCTGAGCATTTTCAGATTTGGCCCTAAAAATTAGGGTTTCCACAAAAATAGGAATTTCTAAAATATGAAGACATAGCTGGAAGCTCCTTGCAAAAATCAAAGTTTAGAGCTTTGGATCGAGATTTTTGGTTGGGTAGATCTCCGAGAAACTCAAACCCTAATTCAGGGCTCTCCCAAGTGAACCCGGGAGGACAAAAAGGAAAATCTGAAGGGTAAAGCTTTGCTGATCTCAAATTCTGAATACACCAGGCTAATCATCTCATCAAGGTGCATCTTTCTATCCTTTCATAAAGTTGAAATTCACATTTTGAATTTTTAGGGTTTTTTCGACAAACCCTAATCTGGGACCAGATTCAGTTTTCAGCATTTCAAGTAGTAAAACCTAAATCTTTTCTATTTCCATTTGAAGTACTCTTTAAGATGTCTCACCACACCAAGCTTGAGGATAAGCTTGAAGGAGTAGATAACTTCCGAGCTTGGAAGTATAGGATTGGGTTAATCCTGGAAGAGAATGAGTTGGACTCATATGTAAAAGAAGACAGCCCTATCCCAGAGCATGGAGAGGCTAAGGTATTGCATAAGAAGAACTTGGTCAAGGCAAAGAGAATCATTGCTGATTCTATCAAAGACCATCTCATACCCCATGTGTCTTCTCTAAACACACCCAAGGAGATGTTTGACTCTTTGACCAAGCTATTTGAAGGGAAGAACATAAATCAAAAGATGATCCTGTGGAACCAATTGAAAGGAGTAAAGTTTCAGAATGGAGAAACCATTCAATCTTATTTTTCAAGGGTCTCCCAGATCAAGGAACAACTAGAAGCAGCGGATGAAATGGTGGAGAATGGTGAAGTGGTGATGACCACTCTAAATGGCCTACTGAGGTCATGGGATTCCTTTATTCAAGGAATTTGTGCAAGGAGGAAGTTGATCTCCTTCAACAGATTGCGGGAAGAATGCTCTCAAGAAGAAGCTAGGCTTGTGGCCTGAGAAGAAAAGATGGAAAATGAAGATCAAGCTCTCACAGCACATGCCAGGAAAGGAAAGTCCAAGAAGGAATCATCTCATAACAGGAGATTCTCACACCACCATTATCATAAAGATAAGAAAGATCTCAGATGCTTCAATTGCAATGAGAATGGACACTTTTCTTCAGATTTTCCTAAGAAGAAGAAAGACAACAACAACAACTTCAACAACAAGAAGAAGAATAACAAAAGAAGATATCATGCTCATGCTGCTAAAGATGATGAACCCCCAAAGAAGAAGGCTAGGGTAGAAAGTGATAGTGATGATGACACATCAAGTGAAGAAGAGTATGTTCTAATTTTTGCTCTCACAAGTACTATCTCCCATGGTTGTAATGATTGGTTGATTGACAGTGGGGCTTCCAAACACATGACTGGGTTTAAGAAATCTTTTTTGAATCTATCTGAACATGAATCACCCCATAAGGTGAAACTTGGGGATGATTATCAATACCCAATCAAAGGAAGCGGTGAAGCCTCCTACAACCTAGATTCTGGAAAATCTTTGAAGATGAAAGAAGTCCTTTATGTACCTGGGCTAAGAAGAACTTACTCTCCATCTCTGCATTGGATGCAAAAGGTATGAGGGTTGCATTTTTGGATGGCCAAGTCCTAATGTGGCCAAAGGGAAAGACCATAGATGATGTAGTAGTGATTGGAGAGCAAGAGGGAGGTTTGTATAAATTGAAGGGACAACTTGAACATGCCATGGTACATGAATCCATGGAGCCAAGTGAACTTTGGCATAGAAGACTTGCTCATATGCACTATAGGGCACTTCCAATTGCAAGCAAGGCTATAGAGGGTCTTCCTAAAATCAAAACCAAAAATGAAGGTGTTTGCAAAGGATGTGCAAAAGGTAAGAACATTAAGAAGGATTTCCCAAGCAGTGAAAGCAAGGTAAAAGACATCCTGGATATCATCCACTCAGATGTATGTGGTCCTATGTCATCCAGTTCTCTGAGTGCGTATGTTTTCTATGTCTCATTTATTGATGACTTCTCCAGGACGACTTGGGTATACTTCTTGAAGAACAAAGATGAGGTGTTTGATAAGTTCAAGGAATTCAAAACCTTGATGGAGAATAAAACTGACAAGAAGATTAAAACATTCAGATCTGACAATGGTGGAGAATTCACCTCAGGTGACTTCAAGAAGCTTTGCAGTGATTCAGGGATTAAGAGGGAGTTGACTACTCCTTATAATCCTCAACAGAATGGAGTTGCAGAAAGGAAGAACAGAACAATCATGGAAGCAGCAAGGGCAATGCTGCATGACCAGGATCTTCCTATGCATCTATGGGCAGAAGCAGCTAGAACAACTATATATGTGTAGAACAGAACTCCCCACAAGATATTGGACAACAAGACACCAGAAGAGGTATTTTCTGGTAAGAAACCTGAAGTCAGCCATCTCAGAATATTTGGTTGTCCAGTATACACACATGTCCCAAAGGAAAAGAGGACCAAGCTAGATCCTTCAGGAAAGAAGGGTGTCTTTGTGGGTTACATTGAAAGCTCGAAGGCTTACAGAATATACTTTCCAGGGTTCAAGAAGATTGATGTCAGTAGGGATGTAACATTTGATGAAAACTCAGCATTCATCAAATCAAGGAAGGCACCTATCGAATTTTATGAAGAACCTAACGAAACTAGATTTCAAGACACTACCATGACTGAAGCAATTCCAAAAGTTGTTCGTGAGTTTGAAGATCCGCAAGAACCTATAGATCCACCCCGTGAGGATAACTCTCACAAGAGGAAACCTGCATGGGCTAGAGAGCTCATTCAAGATGCAGAAATATTTGGCATTCCAGAAGAAGAACACAGAGCAAAGAAGAGAACCAAATCACATACCAGCTATGTTGCTTTACTCTGTGACATTATGAACAAAGAACTTTCCAGTTATGAAGAAGCAGCAGAAAAGAAAGAATGGAAGGATGCCATGGTTGAGGAATACCAATCAATAATGAAGATTGATGTTTGGGATGTTGTACCAAGACCTAAAGAGAAGTCTGTTTGACTTCTAAATGGATCTACAAAATCAAGCATGCTGCAGATGGTAGTGTAGAGAAATACAAAGCAAGATTCATAGCTCGTGGCTTCTCTCAGAAAGAGGGAATAGATTATGAAGAAACTTTTGCACCTGTATCTAGGTATACTTCCATCAGAACAGTACTTGCCCTGGCTGCAGCAATGAAATGGAAAATACACCAGATGGATGTCAAGACTGCTTTCTTGAATGGTGTAGTTGAAGAGGAGGTATATGTGGAGTAGCCACTCGGTTTCAAAATACATGACAAGGAGTGATATGTGTGCAGATTGAAAAAAGCCTTGTATGGCTTAAAGTAAGATCCCAGAACTTGGTATGGTAGGATGGACAGTTTCCTATCTAGTTTGGGCTTTACCAAGAGTAAAGCAGATTCCAACCTTTACTACAAGGTTGAGGAAGGGAATCCTGTGATTCTACTCCTGTATGTAGATGACTTATTTGTAACAGGAGATGACAGATTGATTGCAGATACTAAGAGGAAGCTTGCTGTTGAGTTTGATATGAAAGATTTGGGAATGATGCATTATTTCCTTTGTATGGAGGTGTGGCAGAGTGCAGGTGGGATCTTCCTTGGTCAAGGGAAGTACACAGTAGATATCCTGAAGATATTTGGGATGATGGATTGCAAGGCCATGGCCACACCTATGGCATCGAATCTGAAGCTTCTATGTGATGCTTCATCTGAGCCGGTTGATGTCTCTATGTATCATCAGATGATTGGGTCCTTGATATACCTGACGAACACGAGACTAGATATTTGCTTTGCGGTGAACACATTGAGCCAGTTCTTGATGGATCCGAGGAGTGTTCACCTGGTTGCGGTAAAGCATGTTCTGAGGTACTTGAAGGGTACAGTGGATTATGGGCTCAAGTATGAAGCGAATCAAAAGTTTAACCTGCAGGGTTATGTTGATTCAGATGAGACTCGCAGTGCTGCAGATAGGAAGAGCACATCTGGGTGCTGCTTCAGTATGGGATCATGTGTGATCTCTTGGTTTAGCAAGAATCAGTCCAGCGTAGCACTGAGTACAACTGAGGCAGAGTATGTTGCAGCCTGCTCAGCTAGTTGTGAGGCAGTATGGCTACAGACGTTGCTGTCTGAGTTATTTGATCTCCCATTGGATGCTACTGGTATCTTTTGTGATAACCAGAGTTGTGTGAAGCTATCCGAGAACCCAGTGTTTCATGATAGGTCGAAACACATAGAGATAAAATATCACTATATCAGGGATATGGTGCAGAGGGGAGCTGTGAAGCTCCTGTATATTGCGACGGACAAGCAAATTGCAGATGTGCTGATGAAGCCACTATCCAAGGTGAAGTTCGAGTACTTCAAGGAGAGGCTTGGTGTTCTTCATATTGATGACACTTCGAGGAAGAAGTGATGTACACATTTGCTGAAGCCATTCCAAGAATGTTGGAAGGAGGATCCTTCACATGGCTATGGATGTAAGCGCTGGATGATGAGCATAAGGATGATGTTCTGGTTTCTGCTTTGTATGATTAGTTGGATCATTTTTATATGTATGTATGCATCATGTTGGATGCTGGATATGATTAGTTGGATCATTTATATGTATATGTATGTATGCATCAAGTTGGATGCTGGATATGATCAATTGGATCATTTATATGTATGTACGCATCATGTTGGATGCTGGATATGATCGGTTGGATCATGTGTATGTATTTTGTATAAGCATCATGTTGGATGCTTGGACCATGTATCTGTATATGTATCAGGTGGATACATTGTATGATCAGGTAGATCATGTATGTTGATATGTATCATGTATTTGTATTTGTATTAGGTGGATACAGTGTATGATCAGGTGGATCATGTATGATGCTATGTATTAGGTAGATACTTGGTATGCATCAAGTATATGCATTGTATGATCAGGATGATCATGGATGATGAGCTTCAGGATGTTACTCCGGATGACATGCAGCAGGATGTTGTAGTGATGATGATCAGGATGATCATGTGTACATCAGGATGATGTATGGTGAGTATCAGGTTGATACTCTGTGGCCGTGGAACAGGTTGTGTAGATAAGCATGTAATTTGTGCCCTAGGAGATTTGCAGATAGTCTTTTGAGGTTTTGCCTATGGAATGTAATTTGTATCCTGGGATATCTGGCAAATGCTCTTTCGAGGTTTTGCTTGGGAGGACATATAATTTGTGCCTTGGGAGATCTGCAGATAGTCTTTCGAGGTTTTGCCTATGGCATGTAATTTGTGCCCTGGGATATCTGGTAGATGCTTTTTCGAGGTTTTGTCCTATGGCATGTATTTTGTGCCTTGGGATATCCGATAGGTTGAGCCATGTGCTTGTAATTAGTCCTGGGATGCTCTTTCGAGGTTTAGCCATGACCACATGTAATTTTTTCCCTGGGAGATCCGATAGGTTGAGACTTGTGCTCGTAATCAGTCCTAGGATGCTCTTTCGAGGTTTTGTGGTGACCACATGTAATTGTTTCCCTGGGAGATCCGATAGGTTGAGCCTTGTGCTCGTAATCAGTCCTGGGATTCTCTTTCGAGGTTTTGTGGTGGGGTCACATGTAATAAGTACTGGAGATCTCGACAGGATGAAAAAGGCTTTAGATGCTCTCTAGGGTTCTTGCTAGTCAAGAGACTCTTTTAAGGTTTTGTGACGCACATAATAAGTCCTGATATTTCCACAGTATGGCCAGTGATGACGAAGACCTATAGGTGGTGGGCCTACATCCAGTATGAAAAAGGACTGGCTCTGTAGAACTTCCTATGACGAGTAGAGTCAGAGATTGGTTGAGATAGCAGCAGTAGTGACGATGATGATGACGATGCATCGATGACAATGATCTCGAGAAGAAGATTTGTCTAGCAGATCTGTGTCGAGAAATACCTTCCTAGTTAAGAGGGAGTGTTGATGTATATGTAACTTCGGAAGGTATTTCATCTATGTATTTCATATATATTTATTGTACCCTTATAAGAGATGTGTTATTCCTCTATAAGGAAGTGTCGTCATGTGGATTTACAAGTGTCGCAAGTGTGTGTACTTTCCGATGGGTTATTAGACCACCATGTGTGGGGTCGGACCTGAAATATATATTATATTATGGATGTATCTAGATAGACAAGTCGGCCCCATAGTGTAACTAGGAAAATAGGTTAAGTATAAATAGAGATCGGGAGATCTCTATTTGGATCATTCAGAAAGACACACTTCTCTCACTCAAAAAGTCGTGCACTAGTGAGGAGGAGGATCATCTGCTTTAGGAGACTATCTCAAGTGTATTTTGGTTGTACTTTGGTTGAGCCATTGCTCTCTCTATCTCTGAGGAAGTTGTGGGGTTTTTCACCTTAGGGTTTTCCCCATGTTAACTCTGTGTCTCTTGTCTCTCATGCTTTTGATTCTTGTGATGCTTGTCATGCTTATTGTGATTGTTATGCATTGATATACTGCATATGTTATTCTCTCAGCAAAGATCCAAGAGTATTGTGAATTAATGCTCAAAATTTAACACCCAGGAGCACATTACATGTGACCCATCACAAAACCTGGCTGAAGCATCCCAGGCTGTTACGAGCACACAACTCTACCTGTCAGATCTCCCAGGAGAACATTACATGTGATCTCACCACAAAACCTGGCTGAAGCATCTGAGGCCTTTTTCATCCTGTCCAGATCTCCCAGGAGCAAATTACATGTGGTCATCGCAAAACTTGGCTGAAGCATCTGAGGCCTTTTTCATCCTGTCCAAATCTCCCAGAAGCAAATTACATGCCATAGGAAAAAACCTCGCAAGAGCATATCAGGATGTTATGGGTACACAACTCTGACCTGAAATCTCCCAGGGCACAAATTACATGTCCTCCCAGAGCAATGTCTCGAAAGAGCATCCCAGGCTGTTAAGGGTACACAACTCCGACCTATAGGATCTCCCAGACATGCTAATCTGCACAACCTGATCCACGGCCACAAAGTATCATCCTGATACTCACCATACATCATCCTGATCATCATCACTGCAAAATCCTGCTGCATGTCATCTGGAGAAGCTCGTCATCCATGATCATCCTGATCATACAATGCATCTACCTGATGCATACCAAGTATCTACCTGATACATATCATCATACACAGTGTATTCACCTGATACATAGATACATGGTCCACACAATGTATCCATCAACATACATCATCTACCTGATCAAACCTGATACATATCAACATACATGATCTACCTGATCATACTTGATACATATCAACATACATGATCTACCTGATCATACAATGTATCCACCTGATACATATAAAAATACATGGTCCAAGCATCCAACATGATGCATATACAAAATACATACAAATGATCCAACCGATCATATCCAGCATCCAACATCATGCATACATACATATAAATGATCCAACTGATCATATCCAACATCCAACATGATGCGTACATACATATAAATGATCCAACTGATCATATCCAGCATCCAACATGAAGCGTACATACATATACATATAAATGATCCAACTGATCATACAAAGCAAAACTAGAACAACATCCTGATGTTCATCATCCAACGCTTACATCCACAGCCATGTGAAGGATCCTCCTTCCAACATGCTTGGAATGGATTCAGTAAATGTGTCCATCACTTCTTCCTTGAAGTGTCCTCGATCTGAAGAACACCAAGCCTCTCCCTGAAGTACTCAAACTTCACCCTGGCTAGTGGCTTCGTCAACACATCTGCAATCTGCTCATCCGTCGCAACATACAGGAGCTTCATAGCTCCTCTCTGCAACATATCCCTGATATAGTGATATTTGATCTCTATGTGTTTCGACCTATCATGAAACACTGGGTTCTCAGACAGCTTCACACAACTCTGGTTATCACAGAAGATACCAGTACCATCCAATGGGAGATCAAATAACTCAGACAGTAGCTTTCGTAGCCATACTACCTCACAACTAGCTGAACAGGATGCCACATACTCTACCTCAGCTGTACTCAGTGCTATGTAGGACTGCTTCCTACTAAACCAAGAGATCACACCTGATCCCATACTGAAGCAGCACCCAGATGTGCTCTTCCTATCTGCAACACTGCCAGCCCAATCTGAATCAACATAACCCTGCAGGTTAAACTTTTGATTCGCTTCATACTTGAGCCCATAATCCACTGTACCCTTCAGGTACCTCAGAACATGCTTTATATCAACCAGGTGAACACTCCTCGGATCTGTCAGGAACTGACTCAATGTGTTCATAGAAAAGCAAATATATGGTCTCATGTTCGTCAGGTACATCAAGGACCCAATCATCTGACGATACATAGAGATATCAACTGGCTCGGATGAAGCATCACATAGAAGCTTCAGATTTGATGCCATGGGTGTAGCCATGGCCTTACAATCCATCATCCCGAATCTCTTCAGAATATCTACTGTGTACTTCCCTTGACCAAGGAAGATCCCACCTGCATTCTGCCACACCTCCATACCTAGAAAATAAAGCATTATTCCCAAATCTTTCATATCGAACTCAATAGCAAGCTTCCTCTTAGTATCTGCAATCAATCTGTCATCTCCTGTTACAAATAAGTCATCCACATATAGGAGTAGAATCACAGGATTCCCTTCCTCAACCTTGTAGTAAAGGTTGGAATCTGCTTTACTCTTGGTAAAGCCCAAACTAGATAGGAAACTGTCCATCCTACCATACCAAGTTCTGGGAGCTTGCTTCAAGCCATACAAGGATTTCTTCAATCTGCACACATATGACTCCCTGTCATGTGTTTCGAAACCAAGTGGCTGCTCCACATATACTTCCTCTTCAACAACACCATTCAAGAAAGTTGTTTTGAAATCCATCTGGTGTATCTTCTATTTCATTGCTATAGCTAGGGCAAGTACTATTGTGATGGAAGTATGCATGGCTATAGGTGCAAAAGTTTCTTCATAATCTATTCCCTCTTTCTGAGAGAAGCCACGAGCTACAAATCTTGCCTTGTATTTCTCTACACTGCCACCTGCAGCATGCTTGATTTTGTAGATCCATTTAGAAGTCACAACAGACTTCTCTTTAGGTCTTGGTACAACATCCCAAACATGATTCTTCATTATTGATTGGTATTCCTCAACCATGGCATCCTTCCATTCTTTCTTTTCCGCTGCTTCTTCATAACTGGAAGGTTCTTTATTCAGGATGTCACAGAGTAAAACAACATAGCTAGTATGTGATCTGGATCTCTTCTTTGCTTTGTGTTCTTCTTCTGGAATGCCAAATCTTTCTGCATCTTGAATGAGCTCTCTAGCCCATGCAGTTTTCCTCTTGTGAGAGTTATCTTCATGGGGTGGATCTACAGGTTGTTGTGGATCTTCAAACTCACGAACAACTTCTGGAACTGCTTCAGTCATGGAAGTGTCTTGAAATCTAGTTTCCTTAGGTTCTTCATAAACTTCGATAGGTGCCTTCCTTGATTTGATGAATGTCGAGTTTTCATCAAATGTTACATCCCTGTTGACATCAATCTTCTTGAACCCTGGAAAGTATATTCTATAAGCCTTCGAGCTTTCACTGTAACCCACAAAGATACCCTTCTTTCCTGAAGGATCTAGTTTAGTCCTATTTTCCTTTGGGACATGAGTGTATACTGGACAACCAAATATTCTGAGATGGTTGACTTTAGGTTTCTTACTAGAAAAGACCTCTTCTGGTGTCTTGTTGTCCAACATCTTGTGGGGTGTTCTGTTTTGCACATATACAGCTGTTCTAGCTGCTTCTGCCCATAGATGCATAGGTAGATCCTGGTCATGTAGCATTGCTCTTGCTGCTTCCATGATTGTTCTGTTCTTCCTTTCTACAACTCCATTCTGTTGTGGATTGTAAGGAGCAGTCAACTCCCTCTTAATCCCTGAATCACTGCAAAGCTTCTTGAAGTCACCTGAGGTAAATTCTCCACCATTGTCAGATCTGAATGTTTTGATCTTCTTGTTAGTTTGATTCTCCATCAAGGTTTTGAGTTCCTTGAACTTATCAAACACCTCATCTTTGTTCTTCAAGAAGTATACCCAAGTATTCCTGGAGAAGTCATCAATAAATGAGACATAGTAAACATACCCACTAAGAGAACTGGATGACATAGGACCACATACATCTGAGTGGATGATTTCCAGGATATCCTTTGCCTTGCTTTCACTGCTTGGGAAAGCCTTCTTAATGTTCTTACCTTTTTCACATCCTTTGCAAACATCTTCATGTTTGGTCTTGATTTCAGTAAGACCCTCTATAGCCTTGCTTGCACTTGGAAGTTCCCTATAGTGCATATGAGTAAGTCTTCTATGCCAAAGTTCACTTGGCTCCATGGATTCTGCACCATGGCATGTTCAGGTTGTCCCTTTAATTTATACAAACCTCCCTCTTGCTCTCCTATCACTACTGGATGATCTATGGTCTTTCCCTTTGGCCATCCACAAATGCAACCCTCATTCCTTTTGCATCCAATGTAGAGATGGAGAGTAAGTTCTTCTTGAGTCCAGGTACATACAAAACATCTTTCATCTTCAAAGATTTTCCAGAATCTAGGTTGTAGGAGGCTTCACCACTTCCTTTGATTGGGTATTGATAATCATCCCCAAGTTTCACCTTATGGGGTGATTCATGTTCAGATAGGTTCACAAAAGATTCCTTAAACCCAGTCATGTGTTTGGAAGCCCCACTGTCAATTAACCAATCATTACAACCATGGGAGATAGTACCTGTGAGAGTAGAGATTAGAACATACTCTTCTTCACTTGATGAGTCATCATTACTATCATCACTTTCTTCCCTAGCCTTCTTCTTGGGTGGTTCATCATCCTTGACAGCATGAGCATGAAACCTTCTTTTGCTTCCCTTCTTCTTCTTGTTGAAGTTGTTGTTGTCCTTCTTGTTCTTAGGACAATTTATGGAAATATGTCCTTTTTCATTACAGGTGAAGCATATTCTTCTTTCTTTATAGTGATGTGAAGATTTCTTGGAGTGATATGGTTCTCTCTTGGAATTCCCTTTCCTGGTGTGAGCTGTGAGAGCTTGATCTTCATTCCCCATCTTTTCTTCTCGAGCCACAAGCCTTGCTTCTTCTTGAGAACATTCTTCCTGCAATCTGTTGAAGGAGATCAACTTCTTCCTTGCACAAATTCCTTGAATAAAGGAGTCCCATGGCCTAAGTAGGCCATTCAGAGTGGTCATGACAACTTCACCATTCTCTACCATTTTATCCACTGCTTCTAGTTGTTCCTTGATCTGGGAGACCCTTGAAAAATAAGATTGAATGCTTTCTTCATTCTGAAACTTTACTCCTTTTAATTGGTTCCGCAGGGTCATCTTCCGATTTATGTTCTTCCCTTCAAATAGCTTGGTCAAAGAGTCAAACATCTCCTTGGGTGTCTTTAGAGAAGACACATGGGGTATGAGATGGTCTTTGATAGAATCAACAATGATTCTCTTTGCCTTGACCAAGTTCTTCTTATGCAATACTTTAGCCTCTTCATCCTCTGGGATAGGGATGTCTTCTTTTATATGTGAGTCCAATTCATTCTCTTCTAGGATTAACCCAATCCTATACTTCCAAGCTCGGAAGTTATCAACCCCTTCAAGCTTATCCTCAAGCTTGTTGTGGTGAGACATCTTAAAGAGTACTTCAAATGGAAATAGAAAAGATTTAGGTCTTACCACTTGAAATGCTGAAAATTGGATCTGGTCCCAGATTAGGGTTTGTTGGAAAAACCCTAAAAATTCAAAATGTGAATTTCAACTTTTTGAAAGGATAGAAAGATGCGCCTTGATGAGCTGATCAGCCTGGTGTATTCAGAATTTGAGATCAACAAATATTTACCCTTCAGATTTGCCTTTTTGTCCTCCTGGGTTCACTAGAGAGAGCCCTGAACTAGGGTTTGAGTTTCCCAGAGATCTACCTAGCCAAAAATTTCGATCCAAAGCTCTAAAATTCGATTTTTGCAAGGAGCTTCCAGCTATGTCTTCAAATTTCAAAAATTCCTATTTTTGTTGAAACCCTAATTTTTAGGGCCAAATCTGAAAATGCTCAGAATTGAATTCTGATTGGACAGATAGATTCTCCTTGATGAGTAGAGTCAATCTACTATACTGCTTTTCCAAAACCCATTGAGAGAAACCCAATAATCAAGAAACTTAAGTTTCCGTCATTGCAAAATGTCTTCTTCTCAGGTTAGCTCTGATACCATGTTAAATTTTGAGCATTAATTCACAATACTCTAGGATCTTCACTGAGAGAATAACATATACAGTATATCAATGCATAACAATCACAATAAGCATGACAAGCATCACAAGAATCAAAAGCATGAGAGACAAGAGACATAGAGTTTTCGTGGGGAAAACCCTAAGTTGAAAAACCCCACAACTTCCTCAGAGATAGAGAGAGCATTGGCTTAACCAAAGTACAACCAAAATACACTGAGATAGTCTCCTAGTAGCAGATGATCGTCCTCCTCGCTAGTGCGCCACTTTCTGAGTGAGAGAAGTGTGAGTTTTCGACTGATGAAAATAGAGATCTCTCGATCTCTATTTATACTAACCTATTTGCCCAGTTACACTATGGGGCCGACTTGTCTATCTATATACATCCACAATATAATATATATTTCAGGGCTAACCCCACAGATGGTGTTCTAATAACCCATCGGCAAGTACACACACTTGCGACACTTGTCAATCCACATGACGACACTTCCTTATAGAGGAATAACACATCTCTTATAAGGGTACAATAAATATATATAAAATACATAGATGAAATACATTCCGAAGTTACATATACATCAACACCATCAATTAGGGGGGACTATAATTATCTACAAAACTTCTCTTAGATTTAGGGGATGAATTTTCTTTGAGAAAAATGTGGGAGTACAACTTGTTAATATACTCCTTTTTTATTTATAACACAATATCTACAAATTATTCTTAATGTGTATATTAATAAAACATATATATAATTAAATACAAATTATTCTTCTTACTAGTTCTTTAGATTACATTAAATGCCTCTTAATACATCTATTTGTATGACTTATGAGAAGGGGTTCCTCTAAAGTGTGTTTTTAAGTATGTTTCACAATTTTAGTAATATTTGGGTTTTCATAAAAAATGCAAGGGTCTTTACTTCTTAACAAGCCACATCAACCATAATAAAAAAAATTGTCTTATAATCTTCATAACAAATGCACTCATGATGAATAAATTGAGCAAACACCAAGTCATGCACCCATGGATAGTTGCAACAAACCATTCAAAATAACATATCGTGGAAGAGGCAAGCAATACATGTCAATTGACAATATTTAAGAAGATTGAGTGAATCCCAATTATAGCTTCTTAGACAAGAAACATATTCCATATGATGGAGACTATAAAGAATATTCTAAACATTAGTGCTTCTTCCATTTATTTCAAACTTGTCATTATTAGACTCATTTCTATGGTAGACTGTAAATTGACTTTTGGAAAATGGTCATTGAAGTTTAAAAAAAAAACTTTGTTTATAGCCTAGGAATAGGTACCAACATATATTTTCCACTAGACAGAAGGATAAGGAAGAGGTGGATCTTCTAGTGTGTGTGGATATACATTGAAATATACGTGTATATATATTTCTCACAAGAGGTAGCTTCATATATATATATTTATGTATATAATTAGTTAATTAATTCATATGCATAAAGAAGCATTCAAATTACAAGGAATGTTGGTCGAGAAACAATTCAAGAAAAATAAATTGCTTAAGAAGTTGTCAAAAGTTTCTTTTTGATGAATTTGTCTTTTAGTCCCTACCATCCTTCCAAGCAGCAGGGACTATAGAAATTGCTTTGAGTGATTGTATTAGTCCCTGCATAGTTTTCAAAAAAATTTATCCTACGTTTTAGGGGTTATATTAGCTTCCAGCCAATAAGCAATTTCCAAGCCTTATTTGGCTTCTTATCGACGAACAGGCTAGTTTTAATCTATTTTTTTGCTATTGTTATACATCCAATGCAATATATCATCCTCAACTCGGTTTTCATAGCAATTGCATGCTAGTGGCATGTGTCAGGGCCCTTGACATTGGTGGCAGTGTGCATGGCCTAATGCTTGTGCTAGGTGGCAGGTTGCATGAAACCATCGTTCTCAAGCATAGTTGTAACGTGTCTTCCAATCCAGAATGCAGACCCTTATTCTCCTTGCTTCAGGAACTGTAATCTTTAACAGTTTTTTTCTTGTTATATTTTACTATTGTAAAGAGTTTTGTGTCTGATTCAGAGACTGTTGGACAAAACCAAAGAATAGGTACCAGAGAAAGAGAGAATGAGTTATGCAATACAAAATGGTGATAATGCTGGCCCTGGGAATTCCGCAAGCAAGAGAAATCCAACCTCAGACACTTCCTTAAAGGATAGCTTCTAAAGTTCACAAATTCTCTAAAATTTGAGCATTTTTATCAATTTCAACAGCAATTCTTTAAAAAAAAAATTTGATTGAAGTTCTTTGTTTCCTCCTTCAGGGGAACGTAAAGAAAGAAAATCTCAGAGAATGAATCATAGTACTGCAACAGTTCGTCTTGCCTTTCGGAAAGGTTAAAATCTTACGAGAATTATTTGAAGTTTTACGGTGCTTTAATAAAATTTTCGCCATAGACAGATGTTCGTTATCTGTGATTGATTTTTTTTCAAAGTATTAAGTCTCTTCCCTTTGAAAATTTTAATGGAAGACATACACAGTGTTGGTTCCTCTTGAGGCCTTATGATGCATTAGGTTTCTTCAAGATCAGGTCCAGGTAAATTAATATTTCCTCTAAATTTTCAAGTTTCTACAGTTTATACTTTGTTCCGGAACATGATATTTCCACATTTAGAATTTTTTGTCTTTGAGGATACACAACAACTGTTCTTTATTACTAAATCCATTGTTGTAGGTACTGATCATGGCCATATCTGAAAGGCGTTCCTCTAGGCCAGAATCGAGTACGTTCCATATCGTTCGATAACCTAAATGCCGCATCTAAATTCCGCCATTTTTTTTAAATTTTAATGAAACCTTTGTCTTATGATAGATATTCTTGCAACATGAAGGAAAAGGGGACGATTCAGCCAAATGGCACCTTCGAAGCCGAGGGTTATGCTTGATGCTTGTTTCCTCAATGTAGCACATCTCCAACAATAACGATGCAGATTTCTGGGCGTCGAGAATTGCGGGCGGCACGGGACAGTGAATAGAACAGAGTTGCATCTTTGTTCCATAATGAATCCACATCGTGTTGTTATACCTATTGCACGAACAATCTGTAATGACTCCATAGCATGTTGGAATACATTCCTACACCCCCAACTCTACTGTGGATCCTCAGGAAAAATGTAGCAATGGTGCAAGTTCTGCAGGTGAGAATTTGTGGACTTGACTTCAACAGAAAAACATTATGGCAATGAGAAAGAGGGCCTAATAAGGGTCATACTACAACTTTTGGCTCTGCGTTCCTCATCATTATCTGAAGCTCTGACAACTGCAGACTAACATCTCTCTTGCCAAAGGTTGCGTGAAGACCCTCTCTACTGGGCGGTGTCCATTTGTTTGCTTATGTCCGCTTGGAGCAGCAACTTCCCATTTTGAGACTCGAGTTGTCATTGCTCACATGGAGAATGAGATAAACCCTTTTTGTTGAGACCTGTGTAAAGGCAATTGCACTATGGAGTGCTGGATCAGCGACCACCCATTGTTGAGACAAGTTTCAAAGATTTCTGAGAATCGCTCTCGACCGGAGTGTTGTAAGTGTGAGATCTTTTCATTTTATGTCTCTACAAGAAATGTGAAGAGAGACCTGTAAAGACTAGGACCTCTAGATTCATGTGTGCATCTGAAGACCGTTGTACGAGTTTGGTGCTCTATTTCTTAAGGAGAACATAGTATTTTCTAGTACGCACTCGTGGGAACCCTAATCGCACTATATAGCTGCTGCAAACATTTATGTGGTGACTGACCTCTAAAATCCTACTCTAATAGAGCTGCAATTTGCACACTGAGAATTTGCAATAGCAAGGATGAAATAATGAAGAGGGTTTCTAAGATTCCTTGCTTCTGCAGACTCTACCTCTATGTACTTTTCTCAGTCAAATGCATCTGCGTCTGGCACAGTGCTTCTTCCTTTTTTTCTTCTCTAGGTAGGTAGGGCCTTTTGTTCTTTGACAGGTTAGTTTTTTTTTGCTTTATCAGCATTAGAATAAGGGTTTTTTGTGCTCATGGAGCAGTCCTCCCCTTACGTCATGTATTTTTTTTCTCCTTTGCCCAGGAATTTGTTCACTCATAATGACTCTCATCTATGCTTACGGCTCTATCAACAGACCTCACAAGCTGAGTGTCAGAATTTTTCATTTGCAAAGTGGGTTGGTAGAAATCAAATTCCATTCCCCTGAAGGGATATCAATAAATATAATAGATTTTTTTTTACAACTGGTTTTATTAATTTTGAACAACATATGTCTCAACAAGATTTAGTTCCTCTTAGAATTAATGACAAAATTGCTATGTTAATGAACAAACCCAGAGCATATATGGAGCAGATGAACAATAGTAACTTGCAAATATGAACAATAATTGTAACATTCTACACAAATATAGTAAGAAATCATTTTTTTTACTTATATATGATACAATTGTTCAATAATTTCCCCATGGAAAATGCAATCTGGAGAACACGAACACAATAGTGCAATGCTTGAGCGTATAACCCTAGGGCCTTGTAGAACCCTAAGACCCTTGCATCATTGTAATATCTAGATAGGGATATTGTACTAGTGATGATAGTTGTGACCAAAGGCCCTTCTATATCAGGAATCTAGTATACATGATTGTTACCGACCTATGGAGCAATGTTCTCCACGAACGGCCCACCGGAACCACATTTCTATGTAAAGCAAATAGAAATACATGCAAAGGTGGCGTGTTGCTATCAGTTGCATGGTTTTAACATCTCAACGGGTGCATGGCATCAGCATGGCAGTTTGGAATGCACTTGAAGTGGAATGGATCGAGCTGCAGCCATATTACAATGGCCGGGACACTTGGATTGTTTATTTGGCCATCGAGTATTGTGTATTAAATAAATATATAAAGTGCTAACTTAATGAGAGTGTAAAAAAATATATATATATGAACTACCCAATGATGAATATTAATAAAACTACACATCCTACTAGAGTTCCTAATCAGGGTCATTAGAAGTCGACTGGATCGCCTAACAGGAAATCTCAACCACATTAGGTGGCATATAGGATCCTAATACAAGATACTCTACTACGAGACACTTCATACTCTACAATGAGACAGTTCATGATTTTTTCTGTTAAATTATTTTAAATTATGTGCTTGTGAATTGGGAACAATCAGCCTAAATTTCCAAAATTTGGTAGGCTCTGCCCAAGGTTGCAAGTAGTATGCAAATGGGTCCATGTTGTGCTCAATTTATTGTGAGCTATTTGTTACTAAACTTGATGACAAATGGAAGGTCCAAAGGACATCTCGAACCCTTAGGTGTGTGACTGATAGAGCCAAAAGGTATACCACAAGTTTGAACTATATCTAGTTTTTACAAATCCTCTGCCAAAAATCATAATCCAAAAAATTAGTCACTTAGCTCAAGGAAGAAATAACCATAATAACTCTATGAGGGGGGGTAGAAAACCAGTAACTTAGCTCAAGGCATAAATAATCATAATCCATCTATGGGCACCCCCCCTCATAAGCTTTCCTTTTGTCTTTCTAATCTATCAAGGGTAGCTACATTTCCCTAACCTACCAGATACAAGTAACTCATGCATCCATACCTCGAAGACTTGGTAGCTTATTATATTTAAAGAAAATAATCTATGCTAGGAAATGGATACCTATTATTAAACATACTCTTGTTCAAGGCACAATAGTCAAAGCACATTCTTTGGGTTGCATCCTTCTTAGGTACCAACACTATAGGTGGCCCTGCTGGATATGCACAAGGTCGGTTTTCTCTTTATATTAAACACATAATATTGTTCAGGGAACAATAGTCAATGCACATTCTTTGGGTTGTATCCTTCTTAGGTACCAACACAATAGCTGGCCCTGCTGGATATGCACAAGGTCAGTTTTCTCTTTATCTATTTGTCTTTTCCACTAAGAACACACAGTGTATCATGCTGAGTAGATCTGGTCATTTCCACTAAGAATGTATATCGTATCATGCTGAGCATATCTCATGCAAAAAAAATCTTACTGAAGCAACCTTTTTGAGATGGCATGTTAAAAATGATCTCATTAGTTGTATCATAATATAGCTTCCATGTACAATGAACATTCTCTAACTTTTTACTTTTTGGCAGGGACTTGCTACTCTGCAACCTCACTTGTTTGGGGGTATAAACCGAGAATCAAGTGTTAGAGTTGTATGTGTCATATGTGAGAAAAGGTTGTATATTTAGGTGGCTTATATAACAATATGGTGGAGATCTTGCAACCTAACTTTACCAAAAAAAAAAAAAAAAGTAACTTAGAAAATTCACATGGACTCCAAAGAGTAAAAAATTAAAACTAGCATAGATTCAAAAATATTTTAAGGAAATTTTTTAAACTGCATGAAATTGGGTCCCTCTGGGTACTTGCAAATATAGCTAGTATACTAGAAGAAGTATATTTACTTTCATCTTAAAATATCAAATAAGAAAAATCATGGAAATTAATTAATTAATTAATGTTTGTATATATATGCAATACAAATGTTTTTATGGATATTTTGTCTTGTACTTATCTATTTAAAACTAAGTATTACAATATAATATGCTTATTCCAAGCATTTTTTTATTGTAGTATTCCAATATATTTTAAGAACTTCCAATATTTTTATGAAGGCAAGAACTGTGAGGGAAAAACATAGTGAAGAGGGCCAAAATGGAAAGGAACAATTGTCATTGTCATTTAAATCAAAGAAAAACATTGTCATTTAAATGAGTGAGGAAGCCAGATCAACTTTGTCAAGGGTGGGAAGGAATTTCTTAAGATATAAAGAGCTATTATTGACATCCTTATGAATATCTATGATAAGTCCCGTGAGAATGGTGATAGGTATCAGAAGCGACTGTAGGAGTATACCGGGCATCATGTAATACCCCATTTTCCCCCTTGATGTTTATTAGCTTCAATGTAAATACTGTGTGTTTATTTTCCCTAGTGTGGAGCTCAAGGCCAAGGCCCCACTAGTGGATGTTTAAGATTATCACATAGGCAAGTATTTGACAGTTTGATTATTCATGGGTTGTTAAGCCATGAAGAAATGTAGAAGATATAATTATTATTAATGAATAAAAGAACCAAGAAGCTGGCTAAGGAGGAAAATAATGAGAAGGGGCCACGTGTATCCACTAGGGAGAGGTGAGGGCGTAATGGGATTGGTTCCCATGTTGCCACATGTCCGACTGTGAACCTGTTTGAACTCCTTGCTGACATTAATTCAGTTGCAGAGGGTGGTTGAGAACCATGTTGCTAAAGCCGATGGAGTATGGAGCATGCCTGTGATTTCGTATGGTAGGGCATGGCTATGGTTGCTTTCCCGAAAAGGCACTCAATGCATGGAAACTCGTGCAACCGATTTGACTACCTATTGGGGGGACGCACTTTCCAGGGACGACATTCACTCACTCATTCAGACTCCCATGATCTATCGACCAGTTAGGAGAGAGATTTCTCATACATTCCCGCATACACAGAGACAACCATGGGGAAAAGCCTGACAATAATCATGTTTCCCTATGCAATAGAAAATACTAGAGAATTGTTAGTCATGAAAACTATGTGTGTGAACCCAGTCTACCGGTGACAAAGTGGTAAGAACCTGTGAGAAAACTGTAAGCTTGAACAGTGCAGAGGAACCGTGAGGACCTAGGATTGGATCATCGGGATAAAATATTGTGTAATACAGCCCTGTCTGCAAGCTTGAAATGAGTCAGCTTGTTGAACTGTGGTAGAAGGTTGGGTTGCTTGATAAACCTAGTGAAGGCTGTAATCTCATAGAACTAGCGACTCGACCCTTTTATGCCCATCCTAGAATAACACTGGAAGGAAATAGTCCTTGAGGGACTGTGCAACAGAGAAGAGGGTCTTCCCTGTGTTGGTTGTGGTAGATAATGTGGATTCCAGGTCGGTCGATTGTTGAGATGCCTACAGCTCTGTGGTTGAGATCACTGGCTTAGCATGACTTCCTTGCTATCCCTGTTTTCCTGATAAACCCACTGTAGGTTAGCTTAGCATGATCATCTTTCCTGATATGCTTGATAAACCCAATTGTATGCTGGCTTGGCATGATTGTGTCAATTGGTATGCTTGATAAACCCACTATAGGTTGGCTTAGCATGATCAACTATTCTGGTATGCTTGATAAACTGAACTACAGGATGGATTGGCATGACCCTGTTGTTTGCTATGCTTGATAAAGCCAACTGTAAGTTGACTTAGCATGACCAGCATATACCTGTATGCTTGATAAACCCACTGTAGGTTGGCTTGGCATGGGTAGGTTCCCTGGAATGGTTGATAAACCCAACTAGAGATTGGATTAGCATTGGGATGGAACCTTGACTGTGAGAGAACCTGATAGCCCTCCTTAGTGGATACACAACCCATCTCGGGGGTGATCTCTGAGCTGAAAGAGTACAGGTTGGACAGAGACCTAAGGTTGGGTGGAGCGTTGCTTTCACTTAGCTAGTTGCTTGGCAGCTTCAGAAGTTAAAAGATAAGTACTTCTTGTCATGTTAAATTATGTTGTTTCATTGTTCTGAAATGATTGCTTATGTTCAAATTGTGGAATTGTGGAATGCATGTTTACATGAATAGTGATTGACAAGGAGTCATTTGTAGGCCTGAGTAAAGGGATGAATTCATTGTTATATGTATATTATTGTATTGCACAAGTTTAATGCATTATAAGTCTTGCATGTGATAGATGTATTTGTTAGATCTATATTTATGCACTTTAGATCTATATCTGCAAATCTCCTAGGGCACCGGATTAGATGATCATCTGCACAACCTAAGCCATGGCCACAGAGTATCAACCTGATACTCACCATACATCATCCTGAAGTACACATGATCACCCTGATCATCATCACTGCAACATCCTACTGCATATCATCTGGAGAAGCTTGTCATCCACGATCATCCTGATCATACAATGCATCCATCTGATGCATACCAAGTATCTGCCTGATACATATCATCATACACAGTGTATCCACCTGATACATAGATACATGATCGACACAATGTATCCATCAACATACACGATCTACCTGATCATACCTGATACATATCAATATACATGATCTACCTGATCATACAATGTATCCACCTGATACATATACAGATACATGGTCCAAGCATCCAACATGATGCATATACACAATACATACAAATGATCCATCCGATCATATCCAGCATCCAACATGATGCGTACATACATACAAATGATCCAACTGATCATATCCAGCATCCAGCATGATGCATACATACACACATAAAAATGATCCAACCGATCATATCCAGCATCCAACATGATGCATACATACATATACAAAAATGATCCAACTGATCATATACAGCAGAAACCAGAACATCATCCTGATGCTCATCATCCAGCGCTTATATCCACAGCCATGTGAAGGATCCTCCTTCCAACATGCTTGGAATGTCTTTAGCAAATGTGTCCATCACTTCTTCCTCGAAGTGTCCTCGATCTGAAGAATGCCAAGCCTCTCTCTGAAGTACTCGAACTTCACCCTGGCTAGTGGCTTCGTTAGTACATCTGCAATCTGCTCATCCGTCGCAACATACAGAAGCTTCACAGCTCCTCTCTGCACCATATCCCTAATATAGTGATATTTGATCTCTATGTGTTTCAACCTGTCATGAAACACTGGGTTCTCGAATAGCTTCACACAACTCTGGTTATCACAGAAGATACCAGCAGCATCCAACGGGAGATCAAATAACTCAGACAGTAGCTTCCGTAGCCATACTGCCTCACAACTAGCTGAACAAGCTGCAACATACTCTGCCTCAACTGTACTCAGTGCTACGCAGGACTGCTTCCTGCTAAACCAAGATATCACACCTAATCCCATACTGAAGCAACACCCAGATGTGCTCTTCCTATCTGCAGCACTGCCAGCCCAATCTGAATCAACATAACCCTGCAAGTTAAACTTTTGATTCGCTTCATAATTGAGCCCATAATCCACTGTACCCTTTATGTACCTCAGAACATGCTTTACAGCAACCAGGTGAACACTCCTCGGATCCGTCAGGAACTGGCTCAATGTGTTCATAGCAAATATCCGGTCTCGTGTTCGTCAGGTACATCAAGGACCCAATCATCTGACGATATATAGAGACATCAACTGGCTCAGATGAAGCATCACATAGAAGCTTCAGATTCGATGCCATAGATGTGGCCATGGCCTTGCAATCCATCATCCTGAATCTCTTCAGGATATCTACTGTGTACTTCCCTTGACCAAGGAAGATCCCACCTGCATTCTGCCACACCTCCATACCTAGGAAATAGTGCATCATTCGCAAATCTTTCATATCGAATTCAGCAGCAAGCTTCCTCTTAGTATCTGCAATCAGTCTGTCATCTCCTGTTACAAATAAGTCATCCACATATAGGAGTAGAATCACAGGATTCCCTTCCTCAACCTTGTAGTAAAGGTTAGAATCCGCTTTACTCTTGGTAAACCCCAAACTAGATAGGAAACTTTCCATCCTACCATACCAGGTTCTGGGAGCTTGCTTCAAGCCATACAAGGCTTTCTTCAATCTGCATACACATGTGACTCCCTGTCAAGTCTTGGGACTGCATCCCAAATATCTTCTTCATTATCGACGGATCATGGCATTCCATTTCTTCATCCCAGATCCTAGGAACTTCAATATCTTCAATATCTTCAATAGATATGTTTGTTGCTGGAACAAATGTTGTAGTCCTTTTGTAGGTGAAGATATACGGTCTTTCCTACAAAACAAGTTAAATTGCATGATTAGAAACATCTCATAATTTTCAGAACAAATTCTTTACGCATAAAGAAATATGTCATGCAGTCATGCAGTTATCTTAGCCAATGCTTCAATACAACATTTATCCATGTTCCACAACTTTCTAGATGCCTTCCAGTCTCTACCAGAACATTGTTAAGAGTTTGCACTACTCCCAACACGTCAGCAAAGAGGTTTCATTCTAGATAAGTAGCACTGGAATGCTATACAGTGCCATAGGCCACTTACCCATCACATGCATATTAGTAGTATACTGTTCATTAATGCAATCATTCTAATATGCACAATACATCTCCTAAGTCTAGGAACATAAGCATAATATTATTTAAACAAACAAAATAGGCAAGAAATGATAATTGAAATACTTATCTTTGTTTGTTTGTTGGGTGGAATCCCTTTGAGTCTTTGCTTCCTGGCAGGAGCTGCTGAAATAGCTTCTTCTACACCTTTCTGTTATGGAATGTAGGAAGATGGTCAACTCCCTCTGAAAATATGCATCCTTGCAGGAGATGCTGGAGTGTGCTCCCTCTTGATCTTTGCTTCCTGGATTACTTGTCCTTGAACTTATATTCATCCTTGCTGACATCAATATTCTTGAACCCATAAAAGACCTCTTCTGGTGTCTTGTTGTCCAATATCTTGTGTGGTGTTCTATTCTGCACATATACAGCTGTTCTAGCTGCTTCTGCCCATAGATGCATAGGTAGATCCTGGTCATGCAACATTGCCCTTGCTGCTTCCATGATAGTTCTGTTCTTCCTTTCTGCAACTCCATTTTGTTGAGGATTATACGGAGCAGTCAAATCCCTCTTAATCCCTGAATCACTACAAAGCTTCTTGAAGTCACTTGAGGTGAATTCTTCACCATTGTCAGATCTAAATGTTTTGATCTTCTTATCAGTTTGATTCTCCATCAAGGTTTTGAATTCCTTGAATTTATCAAACACCTCATCTTTGCTCTTCAAGAAGTATACCCAAGTCTTCCTGGAGAAGTCATCAATAAATGAGACATAGTAAACATACCCACTCAGGGAATTGGATGACATAGGATCACATACATCTGAGCGGATGATTTCTAGGATGTCTTTTGCCTTGCTTTCACTGCTTGGGAAAGCCTTCTTAATGTTCTTACCTTTTGCACATCCTTTGCAAACACCTTCATGTTTGGTCTTGATTTTAGGAAGACCCTCTACTGCCTTGCTTGCAATTGGAAGTGCTCTATAGTGCATATGAGCAAGTCTTCTATGCCAAAGTTCACTTGGCTCCATGGATTCATACACCATGGCATGTTCAGGTTTTCCCTTCAATTTATACAAACCTCCCTCTTGCTCTCCAATCACTACTGCATCATCTATGTTCTTTCCCTTTGGCCACATTAGGACTTGTCCATCCACAAATGCAACCCTCATACCTTTTGCATCCAATGCAGAGATGGAGAGTAAGTTCTTCTTGAGCCCAGGTACATAAAGGACTTCTTTCATCTTCAAGGATTTTCCAGAATCTAGGTTGTAGGAGGCTTCACCACTTCCTTTGATTGGGTATTGATAATCATCCCCAAGTTTCACATTATGGGGTGATTCATGTTTAGATAGGCTCACAAAAGATTCCTTAAACCCATTCATGTGTTTGGAAGCCCCACTATCAATCAACCAATCATTACAACCATGGGAGATAGTACCTGTGAGAGCAGAGATCAGAACATACTCTTCTTCACTTGATGAGTCATCATCACTATCACTTTCTGCCCTAGCCTTCTTCTTTGGGGGTTCATCATCTTCGGCAGCATGAGCATGAAACCTTCTTTTTCTACCCTTCTTCTTCTTACTGGAGTTGTTGTTATTATCCCTTTTGTTCTTGGGCAATCTGAAGCAAAGTGACCCTTCTCATTGCATGTGAAGCATCTTAGGTCCTTCTTACTTTTTTGATAGGATCTATTGTGGCGAGAGTGCTCCTTCTTGGTTTTGCTTCTTTTGGTGTGAGCTGCAAGAGATTGATCTTCACCTCCCATCTTTTCCTCACGAGCTATAAGTCTAGCTTCTTCTTGAGAACATTCTTCCCGCAATTTTTTGAAGGAGATCAAATTCTTCCTTGCACAAATTCCTTGAATGAAGGAATCTCATGACCTGGGTAGGCCATTTAGAGTGGTCATCACTACTTCACCATTCTCCACCATTTCATCTACTGATTCTAGTTGTTCCTTGATCTGGGAGACCCTTGAAAAATAATATTGAATGGTTTCTCCATTCTGGAACTTCACTCCTTTCAATTGGTTCCGCAGGGTCATCTTTCAATTTATGTTCTTTCCTTCAAATAGCTTGGTCAAAGATTCAAACATCTCCTTGGCTATCTTAAGAGAAGACACATGGGGTATGAGATGGTCTTTGATAGAATCAGCAATGATTATCTTTCCCTTGACCAAGTTCTTCTTATGCAATACCTTGGCCTCTTCATCCTCTAGGATAGGGATGTCTTCTTTCACATATGAGTCCAACTCATTCTCTTCCAGGATTAACCCAATCCTATACTTCCAGGCTCGGAAGTTATCAACCCCTTCAAGCTTATCCTCAAGCTTGGTGTGGAGAGACATCTTAAAGAGTACTTCAAATGGAAATAGAAAAGATTTAGGTCTTACCACTTGAAATGCTGAAAACTGGATCTGGTCCTGGATTAGGGTTTGTCAGAGAAACCCTAAAAATTCAAAATGTGAATTTCAAATTTATGAGAGGATAGAAAGATGCGCTTTGATGAGCTGATAAGCTTGGTGCATTCAGAATTTGAGATCAACAAAGTCTTTCCCTTTAGAATTGCCTTTTTGTCCTCCCGGGTTCACTAGAGAGAGCCCTGAATTAGGGTTTGAGTTTCCCGGAGATCTACCCAGCCAAAAATCTCGATCCAAAGCTCTAACCTTCGATTTTTGCAAGGAGCTTCCAACTGTGCCTTTAGATTTCAGAAATTCCTATTTTTGTGGAAACCCTAATTTTTAGGGCCAAATCTGAAAATGCTCGGTATTGAATTCTGATTGGACAGATAGATGCGCCTTGATGAGTAGAGTCAATCTACTATACTTATTTTCAAAAATATGCGGAGAGAAACCCAATAAACAAGGAACTCAAGATTTTGTCACTGCAAAATGTCTTCTTCTCAGGTTAGCTTTGATAGCATGTTAAATTTTGAGCATTAATTCATTATACTCTAGGATCTTTGCTGAGAGAATAACATATACAATATATCAATGCATGACAATCACAATATGACAAGCATCACAAGAATCAAAAGCATAAGAGACAAGAGACACAGAGTTTCCGTGGGGAAAACCCTAAGGTGAAAAACCCTACAACTTCCTTTGAGATAGAGAGAGCAATGGCTCAACCAAAATACAAACAAATAACACTGAGATAGTCTCCTAGCAGATGATCCTCCTCTTCCTCACTAGTGCGCCACATCTGAGAGTGAGAGTGAGTTACTTTTCCGAGTGAGTAAAATAGAGATCTCCTATCTCTATTTATACTCACCTTTTTACCCAGTGACTTTATGGGGCCGACTTGTCTAGTTAGATACATCCACATTATATTATATATAATTCTGGGCCGACCCCACATGGTGGTCTAATAACCCATCGGCAAGTACACACACTTGCGACACTTGCCAATCTACATGACGACACTTCCTTATAGAGGAATAACACATCTCTTATAAGGGTACAATAAATATATATAAAATACACAGATGAAATACATTCCAAGGTTACATATACATCAACACCCACCCCTCCCTCTCCCCCTCATATCCTCCCCCCATCCCCCACTCTCCTCCCTTCTCCCCCTCCACCCCTCCCTCTCCTCCTCCCCACCCCTCCCTCTCCTCCTCCTCGTCCCCCCATTACCCCCCTCACCTCCCTTCTCCTCCTCCTCATCCTCCTCCTGCCCCATCACTCCATCCTCCTCCCCCTCCTCATCCTCCTCCTCCCCCCTCACACTGTCCTCCTCCTCCTTCCACTACTCCTCCCTCCTCATCCTCAACAACCCCTCTTATCTTCCTGCTCCTCCTCCTACTCCTCCATCCCCTCCTCCTCCCTTCTCCCACTCCATCCAATCCTCCTCCCTTCTCCCCCTCTATCTGCTCCTCCTCCTCCTTCCACTACTCCTCCCTCCTCCTCCTCAACAACCTCCCTTATTTGCCTTCTCCTTCTCATCCTCCATCCCTTCCTCCATCCCATCCTCCTCCCTTCTCCCCCTCCATCCGCTCCTCCTCCTCCCCCCCCCCCTCTCCTCCCTTCTCTTCCTCCTCCACCCTCCTCCTCCTCATCTCCCACCTCCTCCACCCTCCTCCTCCTCATCTCCCACCTCCTCCACCCTCCTCCTCCTCATCTCCCACCTCCCTCCTCCTCCCGTCCTCCTCCTCCTCTCCTCCTCTCCCTTCTCCTCCCTCTCTCCTCCTCCTCCTCCTCCTCCTCCATCCCATCCTGCTCCATCCCCACATCCTCCTCCCCCTCCATCCGATCCTCCTCCACCCCACCCCTCCTTCTCCCTCTCCTCCTCCCCTCCACACCCTCTCCTCCCTTCTCCTCCTCCTACACCCTCCTGCTCCTCCTCCTCCACCCTCCTGCTCCTCCTCATCCTCCTCCTCCCCCATCACTCCATCGTCATCCTCCTCCTTCCACTAATCCTCCCTCCTCCTCCTCAACAACCTCCCTTATCTTCCTACTCCTCCTCCATCCCCTCCTCCTCCCTCCTCCCCAACCCCCCCCTCTCCTCCCCCCACCCCCCCTCTCCTCCCTTCTCCCCCTCCATCCACTCTTCCTCCTCCCCACCCCTCCCCCCCCCTCTCTTCCCCTACCCCCCCTCTCCTCCCCCCATCCCCCACTCTCCTCCCTTCTCCTCCTTCTCCACCCTCCTACCCCCCCCTCAATCCATCTTCCTCCTCCTTCCACTACTCCTCCCTCCTCCTCCTCAACAACATCCCTTATCTTCATCCTCCTCCTCCTCCTCCTCCATCCCCTTGTCCTCCCTTCTCCCCCTCCATTCGATCCTCCTCCTCCTTCCAATACTCCTCCCTCCTCCTCCTCAACAACCTCCCTTATCTTCCCCCCCCTCCTCCTCCTCCTCCATCCCATCCTCCTCCATCCCCTCCTCCTCCCTTCTCCCCCTCCATCCGCTCCTCCTCCTCCTTCCACTACTCCTCCATCCTCATCCTCAACAACCTCCCTTATCTTCCTCCTCCTCCTCCTCCTCCTCCTCCTCCATCCCCTCCTCCTCCATTCTCCCCCTCCATCCGCTCCCCTTCCTCCCTCCTCCTCCTGGCTTATTGATGGGACACAATGTAATGATGAAAATTGACATAAAGATTTCCTTTTATGAAATCATAAAATTTTAAAAGAGGTAATAATATCTCTTTCAAAATTTTAAATGAGGGAGTAATTTTAAAATGAATCGTTACTGACCAACCCGAATTCATGATAATAGAATGAGTCCAAATAGAGTTTTGATATTTTGTTTTCAATATGTATGATAGCTCTACCAGCAAAGATAATGTGATTGAAAACATTAATATCTTACAAATATCAAAGAATGAATATGCTTCACTTTTGGGTTACAATTTGATCAAGGTTCAGTTGCGATGGTTCTTGATTAGTTTTATAATTAGAATTAGTTTTAGGGAAAAACTGTTTTCAAGGAATATTCCATTTATAATCCCACACGATTTTGAGCTTTAAAATAGATTTTCAAAACCCAACCATCACTAAATACATTACCCGTAACTTAAAATCTCTATATCATAGCGTAAAGATTTACATTAACAAAATTCAGACATGTAACAGTCAATATATTTATGAACGTAATTATATACATCCAAATTAGTATTAACTAAAGAAGGAAACAATGTAAAATCATCCATAACTAAAATCCATTCACATATTTCTACTCAACCATGCTATCTAAGAAATAGATTTTTTAATACATAATAGACTGTATATTGAAAGAAGAATTATCTGAATTAACTAAAATCTCTTCACATATTTCTGCTCAACCATGCTATCTAAAAAAGAGATATTTTTAATACATAATAGACTAAACAAGAGATATTTTTTAATACATAATAGACTGTATATTGAAAGAAGAATTATATGAATTAAGATAGCTTGACGGATTAAAGGCTTCACTACAGTGTACCAGCCTAGCGATTTTCCCAGAGATAACCCTCAAACTGGGGATTCAATAGGAAAGCAAGAAACATGAAAGAAAAAAACCATTAAATACTAAGGTATGGTTCCTTAAATACTACAGCGTATCAAAATACATTCCTTTGAGCTCTTATACCAAGGGAAGCAAGAAACCAATGTCTTATACTGTGAAATAGCACCATTTGACATAACTTTTGTACTGTCTTTCAAGATGAAATTATATTACCATCGAATGGCATACTATGGCGTGATGTGAAGTTATAAACTTTACATGGCTGGCCATTGAAATTATTTATTAATAACCCTCTAAGTTGAGAGCAAAGGTAGTTGACTTTCAACCTTACAAACTTGTACTATTCAATAATACAGTATTATATAACCCTAGAAGCTCAAAACTTAGGTATAATGTTCATATATTTTATATTTAGGAACAAAATCCCCATAATGGAGACTGCCTATTCATTCCTCACCGTAGTAAAAAACAACATTTAACAGAATCCCTTGTGAATTGAGAAGAGACTTATAAACAGGTGGAGCTATGATATAGAGATTCTAATGCCATTTCTAATCCCACACGATTTTGAGCTTTTCAAAACCTAAAATTCCATCGAAACCTAAAACAGATTTTCAAAACCTAAAATTCTATAGAAACTTTGAGTATGCAATGGTATTGATGAGATTTACCACATGCTCATTAATCCACTCCCTACTTATTTATTACCCAAAACAATGAAAATTGGCAACACCTGCAGATTACATGTGACATGTGCCCAAAAGAAAAATCCCTATTTCGTTATAATTTAGAGATAATAAAAACTAAAATCCCTCTAATGAACTAAATCCTCTGGGTAACGCTGGCTAAACAAATATAAAAGAGACCGTTAAAGTGCTGAAGAGAATATTAAGCAGAAAGAAGCTGTTAAACCGCTAAAGAGACATTAAACTAATGAGAAACCAATGAAAAAATAGTGATCTAAAGAAATATAATATAGAGATGTTAAGTACTAAAGAACCGTTTAAGCAAAGGTGGGCAGATTAAAGTCATGGAAATATAACATAGGCATGTTTAAACAAGTGGCTTAAATTGCTGTTAATGAAAGAAAACATTTATTAAACATGGCAGATGCATGGGGCTATGGCGAGAGCAATGGCATAAGGTTTAATGATTGAAAAATAATTAGGCAAAGAAAAGCCAGAGCCATCCATACTTGTGGTGTTCAAGTTAAGGGTCTCCAGGGGCTGAAATTTGTTGAAGAATAAGGATTTCAAAGGACTGAATCATATCGAACTCTTGTCTTCCCACCCATGGCAGTTTGCAAGAACATAAAAGAGCGGAACCTGCAATATTTTCCATCAACAACAAAAATGTAAAATGTAAAGAGCATAGGGAAGAGAAAAGAATAATAAAATATACCATTCACAGAGCAGTTCGGATGCGTATCCCTCGAATTTGTTTGCTTCACCTAATAATTCAGTTTCCTCAAATTTAGCCGATAATTGGAAGCAGACAAGACTGACGAGGAGGAGGAAAATGTTAAAAACATAGTAAGAGCTGGAAAAAAATACCTCATCTCCAGCCTGCCTTCAACAGATACATAATTCCCTTCTTTTTTCTCCACTCTCTGGAACCATCAAGATAGATAGTTCCCTGCTTTTTTCTCCTCTCTATCTGTAGGTTATAGATGATACTCAAATTTATGTTGATTGAGATTCTGAACGGTCCACTTTATTCGAGTTTTTAAGGCACTCTCCGTTAGAGGCTCCCAATGCTTTTCAGTTTGATTTCAAATTTATGTTGATACATATTCTCAACGGTCACGTTATTCGAGGTTTTAAGGCACCATTCATTTGGTTAGAGGCTCCCAATGCTTTTCTGTTTGATTTCAAATTTATGTTGATACAGATTCTCAACGGTCCAATTCATTCGAGGTTTTAAGGCACCGTCAGTTAGAGGCTCCCGATGCTTTTTAGTTTGATTTCAAATTTAATCATAATTGTTTATTTTATTTTAGGATTTTTTTTGTAAAGCAGAAGGACCTAATGAGATACCATTTCCTTCCTGAACTTTGCCCAAAATTTCAGTAGTTCGATGCTTCCTATCAAGTAAGAAAATTTTCACATGATTTGGATTAATATATCTGAATTTTGATAGACATATCATTTGATCGATCACAATATATGTACTGTATCTATACATTACATTTAGAGTTTGGTTTACATCTTACACTGAATTATTATTATCACATTCGATCTACCTTACTATAGACTTTTCTCTTTTATAGTATGGAGTTTCAAAATTGTGAAATTTTAATTTCTTCACAATGGAGAGCATATTTCTTATATCTATATATTGTTTTAAATTTTTTAGGATAGAGGTTGTGCTAGCTTTATCTATATATTGTTTTATTTCAACAATCTTTTTATTTGTTTATAATATCTTAGTTAGTGTAATTTTTTTAAAGAAATATTTCTTATATTTACAAAAACATATTTACAATCATACCCATTCAATGATTTGAGCCTAGGCCTCCATGTTACAAGCCCCATAGACTACATTCTTGTGGGTAGTGTGAATTTTTTTGGTAATAATGAAATTATGATTTATAAATTATAATGGATTATGTATTATTCCAATATAGTAATATAGTTTATTAAGGGTGCTTTTTCTTGGAATTATAAAATCTTAACATTCCATGTTTCAAATTTGTAATATTGGAAAAAATGATTTATGAGCCCATGTGCATGCTATCCATTGATTTTTTGATGAGTTAAGAAACTTTAAATTTTTTTATTGAAAAACACTACTAGTGGGGTAGAACAAAAAATCTAGTTATGGGTTCCACTTACTAAAAAAATTGTTTAATCCTTAGGTGAATTTGGTGTTGGTCTAGATCACATCCATTGAATCTAGAACTAAAATTGTGAAATCCATATTGAATCGTGGTATATATTGGTCTTGCCACTATTTTTTTTCCTTTGTTTTTGAAATTGGTTGGATAAAATTTTAGCATTGAAGGGAGATTGCTTTCATAATGGTTTAATTCATGCCTCAATATTGATGCACTATGAAGAAAGTGGATGCCAAAAGTCATGATGTAGATGCATTCATTTTCTTTAACTTGAAAACCAAATTCCCTAAAACCTTAATATGGGAGAACCACCCAATTTTGTTCTTATTTTGACTTGATAATCCCGTGGGAACCGCCTCACCCTCTATTTTTTTCCAAGTTGGAGGTAATGGTTAATGATAATAAATATCTCATAAAAATCATAAATCTATTGTAATGAATGGAAAGCACAAATGGCCCACACCTTAGAATTAGAGAAACCTAACTAGTGGTTCAAATATCTATTTGTGTGATGCTTTCAATTATACTATTTCCAAAAGGACCTCTATAATTCCTCTTTTAGAACTACATGATAGGAAACGAGGCTATTCCTTCTTCAGGTTTGTTCCGACTATTGAATTTGGGGACACATCCCCTGCGATAAAGCTAGTGACACATTTAGTTTATCATTATTTATAGTGATTTCCTTAAAAGTTAATTTTCTAGAGAAATGTAGTGGAGATGGGAACATGGTGTTGGGGAAGTAACTATTGTTTGTTCAATGGTTACAATAATTTTCATCCTAAAATGATGGTTCCCTATGTTTGGATTTGGGTGCATCTTCCCAAATCTTCCCCTTTATTTATAATTCAAATATGGAATGTTATTGGTAAGACTGTGTCTAGTGGAACCCCATCCAAGAAAGAGAACAATGGAATTTTCTAGGATGTGTAGATATTTACGATAAACGAGGCTTACCAAAGTATATGAAACTCAAATTCAAAGGATTTCCACCATCTATATATAAGAAAGTTAGATTTCAAAATTTTTGTATTCATCTTCATAATGTTAGGAATATACTCATCTAGAGAAATCATGTAATATTAAAGCTAAACATCTTTTTGGCTCAAGGGAAATAAATATTTGTAAAAAAAATCAAAGTATAGAACTTAGTGGATTCTTTTTTGAATCCCTATATTTAAAGAGGAAACATAAGTTGAATCTAAAAATCAGGAAATAAACAAACCAATGAAGAAGTTGAAAAATCATTGAAGTGGAAAATTCTATGGATAAGTTCAAATAAGTTATGACTATGCATTAACAAAACAAAGTTTTAGAGGGTAGATAAAATGTTGTAGTAGGATTAAAATATGATCCAAACATGTTGGAAAAGGCCATGGATACTGAACAAGTTTAGAGTTCAGATAAGGTATAAATGGAGATGAATAAAGTTCAAATTAGAATTTCTCGAGGAAATTTAAAATTTTATTCAACAATAGTGATTGTAATGTTTCCCACATCCCTAAAGTGAAAAGAATGGGTTGAGAAGATATTGTAGGACAATAATTCAACCTAAAAGAAATCCATCATGGGTTGGTGTAGGAGGTCATAGGTGGTTGCTATAATGAGAGGTTTTAAAGAAAATGCTTCAATTTAAACTAGTTTGTATTTGTATAAAATGTGATTTGAAAATTTACAATTAAATGTTTTAAATACATGATAATTTTTAAATAAGGGCCATTGCAAGGAAATGATACCCACTTATGACCCATTAGTTGCAATGGAATTCTTGGAAAATAGAAATCCAGCCATTAAAATGAATTTTCAGAGGTACCTACACAAATTGTTAGAACATGGTGTAAAAAGATAAAATGTAGAGAATCGGATCACCTTCCGGAATATATCAATTTTATTTATGGAAAATAGGTATAAATTGCAAAAAATGGTGTTGTTTTAGGGTTGGTATATTACTTTTTTTCAAAATCATAATGCATATGTTTGGGTTAGGCCCCGAGTTTGGTATGTAAACTGTCTAAATTTGAAAAAACAATTATGTAGGGTTGTAGATAATAGAGTTCTATTTTTCCAAAATTTTCCAAGCTAATTTTATATATTTTTTTAAATTAAGGAAGTTGGGAAAGCCCTAAAAAGACAAGGTCAAGTATAAGGCCCCACTATCATAGTCTTAACAAAGTTAATTTTTTTTAGTGCGTAGGTATTACACTCTACTTTTGTGGGTTCTTTTTCATTTTCAAAATAGGTGTGTCAGTCAAAAGTTATAGTTGAAATACATGACCTATGTTTTATGTAAATATGACATGGTTGCAAACAAAAATTAATAAAAATAGAAAATACCAACAAGTTTATTCAAAAAATAGATATTTGGAATCTGCACAAAGATTTCTATAAGCGTGTGCGGTTTCATTAGTAGTGGACAAGTGGAGCATATATAGATTCGAGGTTGAAAAAAATGAAATTATAGAACATGATGTGTTTTCTATAATTCAGTCCAAGGCACAAGGTTCGGCAATCTGAACCTAGAACCAAAGCTTCCAAGTCATTACACATGGTAAGGAAAAAGGAAAGTCCACGAAAAATTTTTAAATTTTTAGCATGCGAGCATTAGTAACGTGAGCACAAAAAAAGTGCGCATGTACTATTAGTGGGCACATGCTAATGTTACATATTTGTTTCAATCTCCTTCTAGATATATATCCCTTTATCAGTATAATCCCACGCCCCCTTCCTCTTTATAACCCCACCACCCTCTCTCTCTCAACCACCCATATATGCCCTTACCATAAAGCATAAGCCCCTGATTAAAAACATGTACCATAAATATCAAGCCCCCCATATCTCTATTACCCTAAGCCCTAACCCCCTCCTTTCTCTATTTCTCTAACCCCCTACCAATAATATTCCCCCCTCTCACTTAGTCCTACCACTAACCATCACCCCCATCTCTCTCTATCTCTCTCTCTCTCTCTAATCCCCCAACCCCTAATACCTCTCTATATATCCTTCCCAAAAGCCCCACTCTTCACCCTCATATTACCACCCCCATCTCTCTTTTTGTCTCTCTCACCTACCACTAACCATCTCTCCATCCCTATCAATCTATCTATATCCCTCCTCACCTACTCCCCCACTACCCTTTAACCACCCACTCTCTCCCTTCAATTTTGGTCTCTCACCTACTCCTACCACTAACCACCTCCTCTCTCTCTCTCTCGTTGTAAACCCCCGACCTCCAATCTCTCTCTCTAAGCCCATAACACCTAATTTCTCTCTTTAAACCACTAAACACCTCCCCATCTCTCTCTCTCTCTAAAATCCTAACTCTCTCTCTCTCTATTTGTCTTCATAACCCACAATATCCCTCTCTCTATATCTCTCTAAAACCCTAACCCCCAACCTCTCTCTCTCTCTCTCAACCCATAAGCCACAATCTCTCTCGATCTCTCTGTCTCTCTTAACCCCTTCAATACTCCACACCCTCTCTCTCTCTCTTTGTAGACCCCTAACCCCCAATATCTCTCTCTATCTAAACCCCTAAGCACCAATATCTCCCTCTCTCTCTAAGTTCCTAACACCCAACCTTTCTATTTTTTCTCTCTCTCTAAACCCCTAACTTCGAATCAATAAGACACTTTCACGTTTGATACTCTCTCTCTCTATATATATATATATATTTGGGGCATCTAAAACTTAATAATATATTTTGGCTAGCTTCTACATATTTTCCTTCAATAATTCACACTCTTTCACATCTGATAGTCTCCCCCTCTGTCGCTCTAAACCTATAAACCCCAATATCTCTCCCCCTCAACCCCTAACATGAATCCAAAACTTCATAGTACATATTGGCCAACTTATGTATCTGTTCCTTCAAGAATTCACACTCTTTCACATCCGATGTACTCTCTCTATCTCCCTCAACCCCTAACCCTCAGTCTCTCTCTCTCTCTAAACCCCTAAGACACAATGTCTTTGTTTCTCTCCCTAAACCCATAAACACCAATATCACTCTTTCTCTATTTGAAAACCCCTAACCCTCAATCTCTCTCTAAACCCTTGAAGTCCAATGCCTCTCTCTCTCTCTACATATATATATATATATTCCTAACCCCCAATCTCTCTCCCTCTCTCTCTATAAACCTCAAACCCTCTCTTTCTAAGCCACAATCTCCCCCTCTCTTTCTCTCTAAACCCCTAGCCCCCAATATCTCTCTATCTCTCTCTAAAACCCTAACTCCCAATCTCTCTCTCTCTCTCTCTCTCTCTTTAAATCCCTAACCTCCAATCTATTTCTCTCTCTAAACCCCTAAACCCCAATATCTCTCTCTCTATAAATCTATAACCTCCAATCTCTCTCTCTATCTCTAAACCCCTAACCCCCAATATATCTCTCTTTATAAATACCTAACCTCTAATCTCTCTTTGTTCCTCTAAACCCCTAACCCTCTCTCTCTTTATCAATCTTTCTCTCTCTCTATCTTCCTAACCCACAATCTCCCCCTCTCTAGATCTCTCTAAACCCCTAACCCCCAAACCCCAACCTTTCTCTCTCTCAACCCCGAAGACATAATCTCTCTCTCTCTCTCTTTCTCTAAACCCCTAACCCTCTCTCTCTTTCTCAATATTTCTCTCTCTCTATCTTCCTAACCCACAATATCCCACTCTCTATATCTCTCTTAACCCCTAACCCCTAACCTCTTTCTCTTTCTCAATCGCTAAGCCACAATCTCTCTCTCTCTCTCTCTCTCTCTATATATATATATATATATACCCCTAACCCCCAATATCTCTCTCTCATTATAAATACCTAACCTCCAATCTCTCTCTCTCTCTCTCTCTAAAACCTTAACCCTCTTTCTCTTTCTCAATATTTCGCTCTCTCTATCTCCCTAACCCACATTCTCCTTCTCTCTAGATCTCTCTAAACCCCTAACCCCCAACCCCCTCTCTATCTCAACCCCTAAGCCATAATCTCTCTCTCTCTCTCTCTCTCTCTCTCTCTCTCTCTCTAAACCCCTAACCCTCTCTCGCTTTCTCGATATTTCTCTCGCTCTCTATCTCCCTTACCCACAATCTATCAATGTCTAGATATTGGTTAGCTCCTGATCAATCAACTAGATATTGGTTTGCTTCTACATCTTTTCCTTCAAGACTTCACACTCTTTCACATCCAATATAATATCTCTATCTCCCTTAACGCCTAACCACGAGTCTCTCTAACTCTCTAAACCCCTAAGCTACAATCTCTCTCTCTCTTGTTCGGGTACATAGAGTACTACCAAAGGACCGAACACCAAGAGAAACCACTTCACACAAACAGATCACAGATCAACACACCAATGTTTTGACGTGGTTTAAAACCTCTTGAGGGAAACACTCCATGGCCCCGGCCAAATAGCTTCTACGGGACAATTTATTATGCAAAGAAAGAAAGTTACAAATGAGCTTCTCATAATCAATCAACTAAACAATGACCCTCCATGCTCTTTAAATAGAGATCATGGACCAATCAGGTATTAAACCACGAATCAAGGTTAGGTATGATCTAAGAGAAGTTGAGCCGTCGGATCACTCTATGTTGGGAACATATCGTGACCGTCAGATTAAGTATTTATAAATGCATACTAATGCATACTAAAGAAACACACTATCCCTAACGGATATATTACACAAGTTGATCTTAACTAACTCCTAAGTCTCTAAATATCCTAACATCCCCCCTTAAGAACAACTTGGGATAGGATTGAAGGATTTACAAAAGTGACACTATTAGGAGAAGGAAGGAGGCATTAGAGCCTATCCCCCCTTAATGACAAGTTCCTGAACTCCTAACATAGATCGAAGTTTAGAAAACTTCGCTTCTGTGAGATACTTGGTGAAGATGTCTGCAACTTGATCATCTGTAGGGAAAAAGAGCACTTCAAGAACACGATCATGAACAAGATTTCTGATGAAGTGCATATGTAGATCAATGTGTTTGCTGTGTTGATGTAGAACTGGATCTTTGGCAAGCTTGATGGCACTTTGATTGTCGCACCAAAGTGGAGTAGGTTGTTGCTGCTCGAATCCAAACTCTGAAAGGATCTGTCGAAGCCATAAATCTTCCTGATTGGCATTAACTGCTGCTCGATATTCTGCCTCTGCTGAAGAAAGAGCAAGAGCTTGTTGTTTCTTACAAGCCCAAGTAATAGGTCCATATCCTAGACCAAAAACATAACCTACAGTAGACCTTCGATCATCAGGATCGCCAGCCCAATCTGAATCAGTGAAACCAACCAACAAATGTTTCCCCCCTGTACTGTAATGAATCTCAAACTGAGCTGTACCTCGAATATATCGAAGTATTCTTTTAGCTGCTTTCTAGTGACTTTCATGAGGTGTCTGCATATAACGGGCAACATGGCCAATGGAAAAGGAATGGTCAGGATGGGAATGAGTCAAGTATAAGAGACTGCCAACAAGTTGACGATATAAGGTGGCATCAACTTCAGGTGAAGTACAAGTGGCAGAAAGTTTGACTCCAGACTGGAAGGGAGAAGGGGTTGGTGTACAATATTCCATGTGAAAGCGACGAGGAAGGTCACAAGCATACCTAGACTGAGAAAGAAAGATTCCTTCTTTGGTTTGCAGGACTTGGAGACCAAGAAAATCATGCAAATGTCCTAAGTCTGACATTTCAAAATTTTGTTTAAGACTAGATTTCACATGGGTTATAAGCTTAGGGTCACTACCAATAAGAATAATGTCATCAACATATAGAACAATTATGACGAGATGGTTTCCTACTTTCTTGGTATAGACATTGGGGTCAGAATGGCATCTAGAAAAACCAGTGTCAAGGAGAAAGTTATCCATTTTGGCATACCAAGCTCTAGGAGCTTGCTTAAGGCCATATAAGGATTTCTTAAGGCGGTAGACAAGGCTAGAGTTATTCTAAACATATCCAGGAAGTTGTTCCATGTAAATTTCCTCCTGTAAATCACCATGTAAGAAGGCAGACTTGACATCCATTTGATGGACCAGTTATGTAAGGCTGCAAGGGAAAGAACAAGGCGGATGGAGTTCATTTTTGTGACGGGAGAAAAGGTTTCATTGTAGTCAATCCCTTCAACTTGGGAAAAAACTTTGGCAACTAACCTTTGCTTAAGTCTTTCAACACTTCCATCTGATGCATACTTAGTTCTGTAGACCCATTTACATCTGACAAGTTTTCTTCCTTTTGGAAGAGGTACAAGATCCCAAGTATCATTCGCCATTAAGGAATGATATTCTTCATCCATGGCTGCATCCCAATCTGGATTCCTTGAAGCTTCTGCAAAAGTTTCTGGATCATGATTCTCAAAAACTTGAGCCAAAAGAGAAGAGGCTTGCTGAAACTGAGAACGTGTTCGACGTTGATCTCTAGGATCACCGGCAAGATCACCAGCTGCTTCACATGTTGAACGGACCCATCGAGGAAGCACTTGTGCTGGTGAAACTGGAGGAACATGAGCAGGCAGAGGTGGATTTTCATCCTCACTGTCATCATCAGAAAATGGAGTTGAAAACCTATCAAGGAAGTTGGAAGAAGAAGAAGAAGGCACAAACGCCGAATCAGGCTCGCAGGCCAAAGATGGCACAATCACCAAGTTAGGCTCACAGGCCAAGAGATTTTCATCAAATTTAACATCTCTTCTAATGATTATATCATGAGAATGTGGTTGAAGAAGTCTATAACCTTTTACATCTTCAGAATATCCAACAAATATGCACTTTTCACTTTTAGGCTGCAATGCTTTCCATTTTTCATCCGGAATGTGAGTCCATGCTTCACTACCAAACACACGGAAGTGACTTACATCAGGTTTAGTTTTAATCCATGCTTCTTCCAGTGTTATACCTTGTAATGCTTTAGTGGGGGTAAGATTAACTATGTAATTTGCACAATTTATGGCTTCAACCCAAAATTGAAGACTTAGTCCCTTAGATTAGATCATACAATTAGCCATTTCTTTTAAAGTGCGGTTCTTCTGCTCAACTACACCATTTTGTTGTGGTGTATATGGAACAGTGTGTTGTTGTTGGATGCCTTGTTCAGTGCAAAAAGTAGTGAACTTTTTTTTAACATATTCTCATCCATTGTCAGATCTTAACTTAATAATTTAATAACCAGATTGTTTTTCAACAAGGGCCTTGTAGGCCAAGAACATGTTAAATACTTCACTTTTAAGTTTTAGGAAATAAACCCAAGTGCGTTTGGTGTAATCATCAATGAAAGTTAAGAAATATTTGAAACCAGAAAAGGAAGCAGATGGAAGAGGGCCACACAAGTCACTATGCATAAGCTCCAAGGGAACCGAGGCGTGCCAAGAGGCACGTTTGTCAAAACTATCCCGATGATGTTTTCTGAGTACACAACCGGAACAAACACCATCCCTGGAAGATACCATCGGAAGACCTGTCACCATATTGTCTTTACATAGTTGTTGCAATGAGTGATAATTTAAGTGACCAAATCGCTCATGCCAAAGTTTTCTCAAGTTATCACTATGAGCAACAAAAACTGAAGGGAAAGGTGATGACCCAAAGTTGTTAACCTTGTACAACCTGGTAATATCATCAACAATTTTGGTAGCTAGGACCTATTGAGGATCTTTAAAATCCTTGATTACAACTTGGTGAGGTGTAAAAGTCACAGTTTTACCTTCACCAGAATGAATGATCTGATAGACTGATAACAAATTGCAGGAAATTCTTGGAACACAGAGTACATCACTAAAATGACCATTATCTACTGGAATTGTTCCAGCTCCTACAACACTTAGAGATCTATCATCACCAACAAATATTTGTTTGGTGTTACATTCATGCATAGTAGAAAAGTTGGCTTGATCCTTAGCCATATGATAAGATGCTCCAGAATCAATGAGCCATTCATTTGAAGTAGAAGAAGAAGATGCATTATAAGAATAACCAAAATCACAAAGTGCATGTCCATGAGAGGCAGATTCTGAAGGCGAATCTAGGCTGATGTGGTGCTTCTTCATTGCTACTTCCAAGGCTGCCATCTTCTTGAAACACTTAGATTCAACATGATTATCTTTCCCACAATAGTTGCAATGACGCTCAGTCTTCTTGCCTTTTGGCTTGGATCCTTTGTAATTTTTTAAATAAGGAGGTGACTGAGAGTGTTTTGGACCCTTGTTTGACTTATTATTGCAAAAATTTTGTTTCTTGGGAGGCTTGGACTTTTCTTTCTATTGGGACAATAAGGTTTTCCCAAATGTATTTGCATTGTTGATTATTCCAAGATGAATGAGTTTATCTTGCTCTCTAATCATTGAATCACAAAAGGATTCAAGACTAGGATCTTGATAGCTAGCTGCATTCAAGGATTCTTTCATGGAGTAAAATGTAGATACAAAAACAGAATATGAAGGTCCAAGTTTGAAAAGAATATGATAAATGCATTGTTTGTCTTCCCTCTTAATCTTACATTCTGCACATAAGAGTTTAAGAGTTTTGTACTTAGATAAATAATTTTGAATGCATGAAAAGTCACTTGGATTTAAAGAAATCAACTCATTTTCGAGTTGGTGGCCTTGAATTTCATTTTGTTTACCAAACACAGATTCCAACTTGTCCCAAGCAGCATCAGGTTCATCAATTCTAGATATGTGGAATCGCAAATCAGTAGAGATTGACATCTCAATCAATCCACAAGCTTCGTCACATCTATTTGCCCATTTTATTTTCTTATCATCATCAATGGGTTATATTTCTTTCCCTGAGGTAATTTTGAAAAGTCCCTACTTTGTAGAACATCCTCCATACGAGATTTTCATGAGAAATAGTTGGAACTGTTAAGTGGAATATCACAAGGGGCGGCCATATTTGTAAATTAATGGCTATAAAAGTAGAAACCAATAGTCTGGATGTGAAGAGCTCGAAAAAATAGGTGGTTTAAAAAAAAACGACACTAAAAACTGACTTTGTATGATGAAGTTATGCTTGAACAAAGAAACTGTTGAAGATGTCTCCAATAGTGACGTGGCGGCTAGAGAATGTCCAGCAAAAAAAGGAACCCCCATTTTCCCAAGATGAACCTTTTGACAATCACTTTACAAGAAAGTTGCTTTAAGTGAACCACTTTTGTAAAATAAGTGATTTCACTTTTACAATGATATTACTTTTAAATAGTGCAACAATAAAAAAAACTTAAGTGACTCACTTGTATTTTTATTTTTTATTATTTAAGTGAGATACACTTTTACAATAAAGTAACTTGAAAATATAAATTGCATGCACTTTTTCTTTTAAAAGTAACTTCTCAAGACTTGAACTCAAGACCTATTAAGGAATAAAGCAACTTTGAACCAAGTGAGCTAGATTAAAAGGTATGTAAAATATGGGAATGAGGAAGGGGGCTTTTTTTTTTTTTACTCTTCTTGTTCGGTTTGCATGCTTGCCATTTTTCCTGCAAAACATCTCGTTAGCTTGCCCAAAAAGTCTATATTTTCTCTCTGTTTCTGATTTGCCCAGATCGTGCATGGTGCACGGCAAAGAGCATACGCAGCCGAGAAAAACGCTTTCCCTTTCTGTTTCTGGTTTACTGAGATCACTCAAGGTGCACAACAAAGAGCATACCCAGATGGGAAAGCAACAATCCAAACCCAAAAAAAAAATCTAACAGTAAAAAAATGATAAAATATGATATTTTTTCTTTTACAAACAGAAAATAAAAAAATGTGTCACTGTAACATTATACCTTCAGATCTGATGAAATACGGGTTTCTGAAGCAACCAGGAACTGTTTTCGATCAAACGAAAACTATTTCCCAATGGAAACGACGCTCCGGATGCAATGGAACACCTCCCACAGCCCAGAAATACTAGAAACAGAAACCCTTTCCAGTTTCGGCAACAATAGTTCAAGATCTAGATCATAACCGGAAGTGGCTCTTCATAAAAGCTTTGATACCATGTTCGGGTACACAGGGTACTACAAAAGAACCGAACACCAAGAGCAACCAATTCACACAAACATATCACAGATCAACACACCGATTTTTTGACGTGGTTTAAACCCACTTGAGGGAAACATTCCACGGCCCCGGCCAAATAGCTTCTATGGGACAATTTATTATGCAAAGAAAGAAAGTTACAAATGAGCTTCTCATAATCGATCAACTAAACAATGACCCTCCATGCTCTTTAAATAGGGATCATGGACTAATCGGGTGTTAAGCCACGGATCAAGGTTAGGTATGATCTAAGAGAAGTTGAGCTGTCGGATCACTCTATGTCGGGAACATATCGTGACCGTTGGATCAAGTATTTGCAAATGCATACTAATGCATACTAAAGAAACAGACTATCCCTAACGGATATATTACACAAGTTGATCTTAACTAACTCCTAAGTGTCTAAATATCCTAACATCTCTAAATTCCTAACCCCCAATATCTCTCTCCCTCCCTCTCTCTAAATCCCTCACTCCTAATCTATCTCTTTCTCTTTCTCTCTCTAAACCGCTAATCCCCAATCCCTAGACCCTTTCACGTTTGATACTCTCTCTCTCTCTCTCTCTCTTCGGAGAATCCAAAAATTAATAGTAGGCATTGGTCATATTTTTCATCTTTTCCTCCCAGACCTCACACTCTTTCACACCCGATAATCCCCCCCCTCTCTCACTATAAACTCGTAAACCCCAATATCGCTCTCCCTCAAACCCTAACAAGCATCCAAAACTTCATAGTATATATTGGTTATCTTCTGCATCTTTTACTTCAAGACTTCACACTCTTTCACATCCGATGTAATATCTCTATCTCCTTCAATGCCTAACCCCCAGTATCTCCTCTAAACCCCTAAGCCACAATCTCTCTCTCTCTCTCTCTCTCTCTAAATTCCAAACCCTCGATAACTATCTTCCTCCCTCTTTCTAAATCCCTAACCCCCAATCTCTCTCTTTCATTTTCTCTCTCTAAACCCCTAACCCCCAATCCCTAAGTCCCTTTCATGTTTGATACTCTCTCTCTCTCTCTCTCTCTTCAAGGAATCCAAAACTTCATAGTAGATATTGGTTAGCTTATGGATCTTCTCCTCCAATACTTCACACTCTTTCACATCCAATGTAATATCTCTATCTCCCTCAATGCCTAACCCCAGTCTTTCTCACTCTCTAAACCCCTAAGCCACAATCTCTCTCTCTCTCTCTCTCTCTAAACTCCTAACCCTCAATATCTCTCTCCCTCCCTCTTTCTAAATCCGTAACCCCCAATCTCTCTCTAAAACCTTAACCCCCAATCCCTTAGACCCTTTCACATTTGATACTCTCTCTCTCTCTCTCTTCGTGGCATCCAAAAATTTATACCATATATCTGTTAGCTTCTACATATTTTCCTCCAAGAATTCACAACCTTTCACATCTGATGTAATATCTCTATCTCCCTCAACTCCTATCTCCCTGTCTCTCGCTCTCCAAACCCCTAAGCCACAATCTCTCTCTCTCTCTCTCTCTCTCTCTCTCTAAATTCCTAACCCTTGATATCTCTCTCCCTCCCTCTCTCTAAATACCTAACCCACAATATCTCTCTCTCTAAACCCCTAACCCCCAATCCCTAAGACCCTTTCACATTTGATACTCTCTCTCTCTCTCTCTCAATCTCTCTCTCTCTTCGGGGAATCCAAAACTTCATAGTATATATTGGTTAGCTTCTGCATCTTTTCCCTCAATACTTCACACTCTTTCACATTTGATGTAATATCTCTATCTCCTTCAATTCCTAACCCCCATTCTCTCTTTCTCTCTAAACCCCTAAGCCACAATTGCTCTCTCTCTCTCTCTCTCTCTAAATTTCTAACCCTCGATCTCTCTCTCCCCACCTCTTTCCAAATCCATAACCCCCATTCTCTCTCTTTCTTTTTCTCTATATAAACCCCGAACCCCAAATCCCCGAGACCCTTTCACATTTGATACTCTCTCTCTCTCTCTCTCTCTCTTCGAGGCATCCAAAACTTCATAGTAAATATTGGTTAGCTTTTGTATATTTTCCTCCAATACTTCACACTCTTTCACATCCAATGTAATATCTCAATCTCCCTCAATTCCTAACCCTGAATATCTCTCGCTCTCTAAGCCCCTTAGCCACAATATTTCTCTCTCCCTCCCTCTTTCTAAATCCCTAATCCCGAATCTCTATCTTTCTTTTTCTCTCTCTAAGTCCCTAACCCCCAACACCTCTCTCTCTCTCTCTCTCTAAACCCATAACCTCCAATATATGTATCTCTCTCTAAATTTCTAACCCCCAATCTCTCTCTCTCTCTCTCTCTATCTCTCCCTCTCTCTGTCTCTCTTTCCCTTTCTCTAAATCCCTAACCCCCAATCTCTCTCTTTCATTTTCTCTCTCTAACTCCCTGACCCCCAATCCCTAAGACCTATGAATGATATATGGGAACAATTTGAAATTTTTAGGTATAATGGATGGGTCTCAAGAGCTTGAACATGGATGTGCGAGAAAATAAGGGTCTTACGATCTAAATTAATCATTTAAGGATCATGATCCATGAATAGTTCCTTGAAGCACTATAAAGGCCATTTAGAGGGGATGTTGTCCTTCAATTAGTATATGGATGCCATTAGGAGGTTTTATGCACCAAGGATGGTAATTGAGGCCTTGAATACATGGTAAGAGGAGAAAATAAAGGGCCTATGGTATATGACTGCCTATAATATATTTTTTGTACTGGTGACGAATCTTGGGATCATTACTATGGCTGAGTGAGGACAAAAATGCTATGCCTAAATTAAGCTTTTAGGGTTCATGGGACAAATGATTCCTTCAACCACTGCACATGTAATGTAGAGGGTATCTTTAACAACCAATTTGGATACAGATTCCATTAGGATATTTTATTCGGCATGTGTATCAAGGCCTTGACCATTGTCATATGGGAACCATTACAATGCTTTTTACACTAGATGGTTCTACACTAGATGGTGTCGATATTATACTTGTGGGATAAAGATTCCATTTATAGGGTTTTATGGTGTTTTTGGATCATATGTATTTTCCATAAACCATAAAACTATACCTTGAGACATTAGTTTTTATCCTTGTACCGTGGGTAGTGTATCAAGAACCATCTACTATGGGAAATCTCCTAAAGTCTCACATATTACCATGAATAAGGCCTTGAGACCCATCCCTGGTGAACAAAAACTCCTAATTGTGTATGTACCCCACTTGGTATTTAAAGTTCCCATTTAAAGGATGTTTGTAATGGTTCAATAATTCCTTTTGTCCCATCAACTATGAAAACTTTAAATATGTCATATGGCTCCTCTTTCCCCATTTCACCATGGTTGAGACCCCAATATCCTCCCCTAGTATGAAACACCTCCTATAAGTTCCTACATCCCACTTGTATATCAAGTATCCTTCATGCCATCTATTTTTTCTAAACATTTCTAATCATATCCCCATATCTCATGCAAAGGCCAAAGTTTATGAGCCCTAGAAGAATAATATTATCATGATGACCTTTTTTTCTTCATCAACCATGGTCAAAACCCTATGATCCACATTAAGTATATAAAATATTTTAAAGATAAAAATATCCCACCAATAGGCTAATGATATTGGTCTATATGATTATTTGAGGCCTATTTCAGGGACCAATACCCTAGAAGCTTCATTTTGGGACAAAGTCCCAAAATCCATCTCTTGTGTGTAAAACGTCCTAATAGTACCCATATTTGACTCAAGGACAAAGGTACTTTGTAGAGGTGTTTTGTGGTGGTTTAAGGAATATTTCAAGAGCACCTGAGTGGGCCTAATGGTTAAGAACATGTGTTATCTCCGAGGAGGTCACAGGTTCAAAACCGGCGGGGGGTAGGGTTGCTCATTGGCCCGCTGTGACAAGGCTCGAAGGGTAGGCGACCCCTGGGATAGAGGCTCTCCCTTGGGATAAAGGGTCTCGGGACGTCTCGGCCCCTGCTGAGTCACAAGTTTCTGGTATATCTGGCTTGCGGGCTGTTGGATATACCCTTGGGAGGTTGCTGTTCCCATGGTTAAAAAAAAAAGGAATATTTCATGTCCATAAGATCTCCAAGATTAATTTATGGATGAAGGACCTTATTTTTGTCCCCCCATCATGTTCAGGGCCCACATACTCATTCCTACTACACAAAAAGTCCCAATGACACCCCTATACCACTTGTATGTAAAAAATTAATTTTAGATGGCCTATGTTGTAGTTCAAGGCCATCTAAAATTAGTATAATGATCTTAGTATTAGTGTAATCATGGCCTTTTAGTATAATGATCTCCATTTAGGATCTAATTCCCTAAATTTATCTCCCAACCATGGTCAAGGCCTTAAGACCCATATCTAATGCACAAAATATTTCATAGCACCCATATCTCATTTAAAGGACAATGATGTTGTATAGAATACATGTTATGTCCACTTTATGGAATTATTTATGGCCCTTGACCCTTAAAGGTTTCATCAAGGTGTCAAGGGGAACACTTTCCTTTCTTAACCATGACCAATTCCTTAAGACACCCACACCTAGTGTGTAAGACTTCACAATGGTATCCATATTCCACCTAGAGATCAAATATCACATATAAAGGGCCTATGTTATATTTTTAGCTCATTTTAATGGTTAATGAGCCTTAGAGATTCATTTATAGTACTAGGCCATTGTTTTCCTCTTGTGACTCTGGTGAAGGCCTTAAGATCCATCCTACAACCATTTTAATTACCTCTCACTCTCTCCAATCTCACAATCTCTCTCTCTCTCTCTCTCTCTCTCTCTCTCTCTCACTCACCATCTCTATGTCTCTCTCCCTAGACCCCTATGACCCTTGATATCTCTCCCTGAACCCATAACCCCCTTGTTCCATATATATCCACCCCTAACCCCCAATGTCTGTCTCTCTCAACCCCTAACCCCCAATCTCTATCTCTCTCAACCCATGACCCCCAATCTCCCTCTCTCTCTCAACCCTTAACTAGGTTCTATGTAGCCTCTCATGCCCATAATATTAGAATTAAAGCATGGTTAATGTCGAAGCGTATCACTTATTTGGGGATGACTTGGAGAAGAAAATTTGTATTTGATTTTAAATGGATATCAAATACCTTCTTCGAGATCAATATTAAATTGTGAAGTTAATGTTCATGCGACACAACTTCAAATGTACAACCATTTTAATTACCTCTCACTCTCTCCATCTCACAATATATATTTCTCTATCTCCCTCCCTAAACCCCTATCCTCCTTGATCTCTCTCCCTAAACCCCTACCCCCTTGTTCCATCTCTCTCCACCCATAACCCCCTTTCTATATCTCTCTCAACCACTGACCCCCAATCTCCCTCTCTCTCTCAACCACTGACTAGGTTCTACACAGCCTCTCATGCCCCTAATATCGTAATTAAAGCATGGTTAATGTCAAATTCCTAACCCCAAATTTTCTCTCTCCCTAAACCTTAACCCACAACCCCCCCCCACTATCTCCCCATAACCCACAATCTCCCCCCCCACTCTCCCCCTAAACCTACAACCCACAATCCCCCCCTCTATTTCCCCCTAAACCCACAACCCACAATCCCCCACTAAATCCATAACCCACTACCCCCCCTTCCCTATTTCTCTCCCTAAACCCATAACCCACTACCCCCCCTCCCCCTCTTTCTCTCCATACACCCATAACCCACAATCCCCCCCTATATCTCTCTAAACTTTATTCAATATCACCAACATGTCATTAATGTAAACAAAAATTATACCCGAAATATAGTACATGAATGTTCACCAACCAAATTAATGAGACAAGAGCTCGCCCGCACTATTAATGCACATGCGCTCCTAGAGAAATCGACATCTGGAAAATTCCACCACGGTCGTACCCCAAACATTGGTGGCGAAAGATGATTGGTTAATGCACAAAGGAGCGTGCACAGTGTTATTAACGTGAGCGCGCTCCTTTGTATGAAAAAGAAAGAGTAGCATTTCCTGCACATCATCTAAAATTTCAATTTTCACTTTTACGCGGTAAACTAAGCTCTGCTTCATGCAATTTCAGTTTTGTAACTCTTGGAAGATTGGAATCCTCTCAACCATCTTGCACACAACATTTACACTCAACAATTCTCAGAGATCTGCTTTGAACATTGGACCATTTGATTACAATTGTTGGACACATTGGAGTTCACTTGTTTTTCAATGCAAGTAAGGATCTAATAAGAAAAGGTATGGTGACAAGTTTTCTACATGAATTGTATGAGTTGTCTAACCTTGTAATATCCAAAGATTGAAGATGGTGTATTCATTCAAATTTAAATATTAAAGATTTTAAAATAATTATATATGTGCTTGATTTTTGTTCAAATTGATCTATATGTACATGAATTTTGCAATTCCAAATATCAATTTCACATAAGACACATTGTTTTGAAGAAAACTAATAGAGTAACAAGTGTGTAAATAAAGGCATTGTAGTAGTAAATCCATCCTATGGATAGTTAGATTTACCCTTAGACCAAACTAAGACTAACTAAGCCTAATCTAAGACATCTAACAAACAAATTCTATCTTAAGATCCTAGATCTAACAATGCATACAAATCTTAAATGTGTTCAAAGAAGTAGAACCGATGTAACTCACCTTGAACCAGATGTTTGTATTGCTTCTAGATCCCGTCTCGAATCTCTCAAGCAAAACCTGTTTGAATCAAGCAAACAAAAAGCAAAGAAAATATCCAAATACCTTGTATACTAGTTCATATCTAAATCAAGTTAGAAACACTTCATCCTAATGATTGAAAAATAACACATGAAATGGGAAAACAAGACAAGTTATTATTAATGGAAACTAGGAGAAACTTACAAAGTGATCCCTTAATGTCCAAGCAAACCTTCAGCTCCAAAGCCTCCTTCCTTTCTACCTCTGCAAAACTCCTAAGACCATAGATTTGATGACTCAAATGCTCTCCCCCTAGCTTACAGATGGAATCCTTCTTATAGGTTTTGGGAGGCCAACCGCTAGGAGATAATAATGGATCTCAAGGAGTAGAAGGTTTATCAAGGAGCTCACTCACAAAAAGGAAGAAGGAAGAGATGGGATTTGAGATGAATCATCATCCCTAAAGTTCCTCCATCAAATCCAAGATCCCAATCTTCAAGGAGTAAGGTGGTTGAGGGGATTTTCGCGCCCCCAACATTGAGAAAAACGTGATGAAGGTGATATTTTCGCGCCCCAGCAGGTATGAAAGACGCGAAAAAAGGAATTTTCATGCCTTGCACCACTAGGAGGGTGCGGAAATTCTTGCAAAGTGGGAAAATGAAGTGACAGTCTGACCTGATGATGTGGAACTGGTTTTAAGCAAGTTGTATTTGGCTCTAAGGCTTCCAAAGAAGGCCAAAGAGGGGACCAACTAGGTGAGAATAAATTATGACATGCATTAGGAGGAAATGTCATTAGTTTTCACATGGGGATAAACCATGACGAGCTGAAATGACACTCAAAGTGGAACTTTGGAGTATAACAACATGAATTTGATTAGAATGAAAAAATTGATATACAAGTTCTTCCACAAATATGTTAACATGATGGAAAAAATTTAAACTCTCTCCTAATTTATGAGTTAAATTGGATATGTCACAATCATTCTCAAGTCAAGTGGATATATCACTCGGTGGTACCTCTTCCCCTTAAAAATAGTATGTGGTCCAAAATGGATCATTAAACCAAACTTTCCAAACTTGATCAACATGCAAACCTTGGGCCTAATCATTGATACACACAGTGTAATCCATCATAGTTCTCTATCCTTGTTATCATTCAATAGGTACAAAATCAAAATCCATAACTATTTGTGATCCATCACTATGAAATCCAACCCATTTTCCATCACCATGAACTCCAACACATCGTAGAATCCATCACTATGACTCCAAACCCTTTTCCATCACTATGAGCTCCAAAACATAGCAGAATTCGTGATAATTCTCTATCCTTTCTAGCCTTCAATAGTTCCAAAATCAAAATCCATCACTATGAAATCCAACCCCTTTTTCTTCACCATGAATTCCAACACATAGTATACTCCATCACTATGAACTCCAATCCCTTTTCCATCACTATGAACTGCACATAGTAGATTCCATCATAGTGCTCTATCCTTGTAACTTAGCCTTCAACAGGCCCAAACTCAAAATCCATCACTATGAACTCCAACCCCTTTTCCATCACCATGAACTCCAACACATAGTAGACTCCATCACTATGAACTCCAACTGATTTTCCATCACTATGAACTCCAACACATAGTACAATCCATCATAGTGCTCTATCATTGTTAGCCTTCAACAGGTCCAAACTCAAAATCCATCACTCTGAACTCCAAACCCTTTTCCATCACCATGAAATCCAACATATAGTAGATTCCATCACTATGAACTCCAACACATAGTGGAATCCATCACAGTGCTTTATCCTTGTTATCCTTCAACAAGAAAAACTCAAAATCCATCATTATTTGTGATCCATCACTATGAACTCCAACACATTTTCCATCACCTTGAACTACAACACACAGTAGAATCCATCACTATTAACTCCAACCCCTTTTCCATTACTATGAACTCCAACACATAGTAGAATCCATCATAGTGCTCTATCCTTGTTAGCCTTCAATAGGTCCAAACTCAAAATCCATCACTATTTCTGATCTAATAATGCACTTTCTATTGACAAATCCCATCAACTATAATAACTATATAATGACAAGGGGAAGATTGAAATGAACTACACAGACCATTTTGGATCAACAAATTTCTATTTAACTCAATGGAGAAACCATCAAGATCCAAAATTTTAGATTTTTGGAAGGATTCAATGACCAAAGCAACTCCTTTGATGAGACTTATTTCATACAAAGTAGAGATTACAAAGTCTTCTTATTTTTAGAATGTCTTCTTGCATATAAAGTAGAGATTACAAGATCACCAGTGTAAGCATTCAATGGATAATATGGAATGATACTCACCATCTTGTTTCAAATGTTATTTATTCTAGAAGGGCCAATCAACTTGTTTTCTAAAAAACATTGTTGGATATGGAAAACAAATGAAATAGAACAAAAAATTCTAGACAGAAGGATCTATCTCTTGAAAAGATCCATGATCTAAGATCAAAATCAAGTTTGGGCATGGAAATAAATAGACATGCAAATGCCACTGCATTAGATACTAGCACAATGAAAAAAAATGACTTCTAGTTCAGCTCCATAAGTGAAACGGATGCACCCAATGGATCCCATTCAAATTCCATCAGCAAGTCATCCTCCAACCAATATTCCATCACCAACCAATGATGAAGTGCTTCAGGAAATTCAAATATTTCCAAAAGTTGATTACGCAGAATTGGATGTGCATCGAGTTGTGGATTTGCAGTCCCCCCAAGAAGACCACACACATGTCGAACACACTCCCAATCCAAAACATCATGTGAATGAAGTGCCACAACAAAGTAGTGGTGGTAGTTGTACTTCTCCTACACCTACTTTACCTCGATTGTCCAGTGCACGATGAAGAAGAACTCCTAGATGTATTCATGTTGATGAAAGTGCCCTAAAAGGTCTTGAAGGTAAGTTACCTAAACGAACTATTGATTGGCAATACAACAAAATCGTCAAAGAATTGTTTGCATCTAAATGTGATGCAGCTAAATGTCAATTACTTTTAGCTTTGTTAAAATCGCATTGTTTAGCCACTGTTAGGAAAATTTTAGGCCTGAAGTTGGTTAACTTTTTATAGACTAATAGTCATGTTGTTATAAATATCCAAGTTGCATTTAATTTAATTGGAAAGATGTCTCATACAAAATATCTTAACGTGTCCCATTTTGTATTATCTGAAACCATTGTAAGCAAAATCACAAGGTGTAGTCACCTTATATCACACACATATCACCTCTTTAAAGTAGATAGAAAAACACTCCATAAGTATTATTCTATTAGAGAAATACTAGACACTCCAAGACAAAAATATTGTTGGGTATTCACTAGTAGGTTTCCTTGTTCATACAAGAAGCTAATTGCTACAGTTAGATACCTAGTGCAAAAGTTTTGGCATAATAACAATAGAGATTCATCCAATCAAAAAGATGTTTTGAACTTCAAAAAAGGTACTAATGAGCATGAACCCCACATCAAACACTTCCTTGACATGACAGAAATGGAACTCTATGAGAGATTCAGTACTGAGCACACACAATTGAACCGGGTCCAATGTTCATTTGAAAAATGCAAGCCCTAGTATGTTAGGATTTGCACTGACCACACCACATGTTGTTGCAGATACCATGTAGAGTTTGAATATTATTATGAGACATATAGACATATATTTCATGATTTTCATACTAACACTATGCATGAATGCTCTTTTGTACTACCATCAAATGCATCAAGAGATTTTATCCACAACATAATGTGTCCAAGGGCTAAAGGTGAAAAATATTATGCAAAGTTGTGTCTTTATGGGACATGTTCTAGGTGTAGTGGATTTTCATTGTTGGGATGTTGCACCCATGTAAGTGAGGAGAATGAATTTGGAAACATGAAAGTAGAAATGCAGAGCTTCAAATATGTAACGTATTAAATATACAACGTGAAAGAGGGAAAAAAGATTGCATTGGTCAAGTAATAGGTATGTGATGATTACATAGTTTAAAAATGTGCATTCAATTTCTACATACACATATTTCAAAGGTCACTTTGTACTAATGCCATTTTTTTTATGGAACTAGGTACGAATATGCAATTTCATAGAGGAATTTTACAAAAACAACGAGCAGTATGTTCAACATATGCATGTGGTGTGGTGGCAGGATGAGCAATATAGAAGATGCATGGATAGCTTCCCTGTTGGAACCATACTGTCAGTTATGGATTTTTCTTAGAAATACACTTTTCAGTCGTAGAACGAGATTCAAAGTCAATACTACCATTTAGACCAAGTTATTATATGGTTCATATCACATACATGCACGTGCGAGAGAGTAGCAGTGACCAGAGGACAATACTGAAGGAGCCAAAGTTCTACATCAACGATGATAGGTGCCATGACCTGCATTATGTACAACATTGCTTTCATATTTTCTATGATCGGCTGAAGGGGAGAAATATACAAATGGATCAACATTGGATATGGTCAGATGGTTGTGCAGCCCAGTTAAAAAATGCATGTGTATTCCAATGGTTGACTATTTTGTAGAAGAATTATGGTGTGCCGAATATATGGAACTATTTTGAGACCGGGCATGGGAAGGGAGATCATGATGGGGCTAGAGCATGTATCAAAATTGTGCTATGAAGGGAGGAGATGAGGTGCATGATGGACCCTCATATCCGATATGTAGAATCCATAGTTCAATGGTTCTCTGCAAAAATGTCAGGTCAATCCTCCAAGGAACAGACTTCGACAGGTAGAGGACATGTGATGAAACGTTTCTGGAAAGTGGTTGATATATATCAATCACTTTCTTATAGTTGCAGTACTGTACAAGGGACCCATGGATTTCACTCGGTTCAAAGCTAAAACAACACCTTATTTGAAATATGGACACGAAAAAGTACTTGCTTTTGTGGGCCTTGTAGAAATAGTGATTGGGATGAGTGTGAATCAATGGACTGGGGTGATGATTGGGATCATGTATCACTTACAGTAGACCCACATGTAGTTGTTGAAAAAATCTAGTTAGAGGAAGGACAATCCTCTATTTCGAATGACTATGTTCATATATTTGATCTTGTACAACCAGGTAGATATTCCTGCAACCATATCTCGGTCTCCTTCTTTTATTTAACCATGTTATCAAACCCTTACATGTTTGAACTTGACCATGAAATTCATTTTTGCAAGAAAAATCTATGAAGTTGTCTCCCCGAAAGACAATGAATGGTGCAAGAATTATTGGTTGGCATGATGCATCGAAGGGAAGGAAACCCTCTTCACATCATCCATTGATAGTGAGGGAATTGACTTTCTGATTGGCTCAATGGTTGTTCAAGGTGAACATCTTACAATAGATGGAAAATCACCAATGACCGTTGGGTATGTATACATGGATTACAAACCAGGTTCATGCACTAGTACATTTGGGTGTATTTTTCCATGAAATGTTTCCACGTTTTGGACATTCATGGATTAACACAATGGAATTTAAGATGTCTTTTAATTTTTTTTTTATCATGGTGGAAAACGCGTGGCAATATCGACGAACTTTCGTCTCTATATCGACGAAATATGGCCATCTTTGCAAGCGCTCCAAACAACACATGCCAGCTTCCAACGGTTCTTGGATTTTTACAGGTTGAATCCTGCATTTTCGTCCGTACAAGTTATATTTTGGTATGGTGTAGGCAAGACAATTACTTGTCACTATAAGGATTTGTCACTATGAATGAAAATGAAAGGAAGCTTGCTCAGTTTAGAGTGGCATTAGAGGCGAGGGGAGATGGAAAATGTTATTGCCCTAGCTTTGATTGCAGGGGCTTGCAAAGAAGAATAATTTTAATAACAACAACTGAAATACACTATAGGGAGAAGGGGCATGCTGAAGGGGGTGATAAATATCATCCCTTGGGAAGAGCTTATTCAATTTTTAATGTATTCTTTGTAATAGTAATCATGTCATGAATTTCAGTAAAATGTCTTATCGTTTTATTATATGTTCTATACACACTAATTTTAGTATGTTGTTTGTAAATATATATACAATGCCCACAAAATGTCGCCCTCTAGAGAGTTATTTCCCAAGTACTAGTAGAAATACTCATTTACAGGGTGACAAACATCTACATTAGAATATTGAATCTAATCAAGTTCTTAATGATGATATGGATGGAGATAATGTTAGTGATACAAATCAGGAAGATGAGATACATAGATTGATCCAAGACACATTTTCTCCAATGGATGAGCACAACCAGGATGATAGTCATGATGTTGATCCTCTACTTGAGAATTCACGTCAACGTCTTTTTGAAGGCTCAAAAACAAATCTTTTATCTGCTATATTGTTTTTAGTGAACTTGAAGGTTTTGAATGGTTTATCAAACACCTGTCTCACACAGATACTAAGGTATGTAATTTGTTAATTATTTATGTATGCATGTTCACATGTACATAAAGGGTTGAATTTTTTCCTATATTTCTATTGTTATCTAATTTGTAAAGTATGGATGCGATATTGATGATTAATATTGTTTACATTGACTTATTCTTTTGAATTTTGTAGATTGTTAGGTGAATTTCTATTGCCAACGTCAAATATTTTACCATGCACATATCGAGAGATATATGTGATTATGAAAGAATTTGGAATGGAGTATCAAGCTATTGATGCATGTCCTAATGATCATATCATATACTATGGACAATATGCATTAGAAAATGAATTCCCACAATGTCAAACAAGTAGGTATTGAACCGATAAAGTGACAAAAAAGGTGCCTCACAAAGTTCTTTGTTATATTCCGATAATTCCATGTTTACAGCGGTTGTTTAGGTGTCAAAATATAGCATAATTTATGGATTTCCATGCAAAGAAAAGAAGTTGAGATGATGTTCTTCGAATGCCTGCAGATGGTTCTGCATTGAGGTACATCGAAGAAAAGTGGCCAATTTTCAAAGAAGAACCTCGTAATGTTAAACTTTCGTTGGCATCTGATGGTGTCAATCCATTTGGAGAGCTTCGTTCTACCTACTCAATGTGGCGTGTTTTTGTTATAAACAATAACCTTCCTCCTTGGATGTCGATCAAGAGAGAGAACACAATGTTGGCAATGATTGTTCCAGGTAATTAATTAATTTGTATTTTTTTACTTGAAAGTATGATCACTAAATATTTCATTTCTTTGTTTCGTGCATGATAATTATGTCTTTATATATAACAACATATAGCTAAATATAATTAATCATGTATGTTGGACCAATTAGGTAAGTACCATGTTAAATGTTAAATTTTGAGCATTAATTCACAATACTCTAGGATCTTTACAGAGAGAACAACATGTATAGTATATCAATGCATAACAATCATAACAAGCATGTCAATCATCACAAGAATCAAAAGCATGAGAGACAAGAGACACAGAGTTTCCGTGGGGGAAACCCTAAGGTGAAAAACCCCACAACTTCCTCAAAGATAGAGAGAGCAATGGCTCAACCAAAGTACAACCAAAATACACAGAGATAGTCTCCTAGTAGCAGATGATCCTCCTCCTCACTAGTGCGCCACTTTCTGAGTGAGATAAGTGTGAGTTTCCGAATGATGAAAATAGAGATCTCCCGATCTCTATTTATACTTGTCTGTTTTCCCAGTGACCTTATGGGGCCGACTTGTCTAGCTAGGTACATCAATTACATACTACATAAAAATAGGGCCGACCCCACACATGGTGGTCTAATAACCCATCGACAAGTTAACATACTTGCAACACTTGTCAATACACATGCCGACACTTCCTTATAGAGGAATAACACATCTCTTATAAGGGTACAATAAATATATATGAAATACATAGATCAAATACATTCCGAAGTTACATATACATCAACACTCCCTCTTAACTAGGAAGGTATTTCTCGACACAGATCTGCTAGCACAAGTCTTCTTCTCTGGATCATTGTCATCGATGCACCGTCATCGTCACTGTCACTGTTACTGCTATCTCAACCCATCTGTGAATCTACTCGCCATAGGAAGTTCTATAGAGCCAGTCCTTTTTCATACTAGATGTAGGCCTACCACCTACAGGTCTTCATCATTACTGGCCATACTGTGGAAATCTCAACACTTATTATGTGCGTCACAAAACCTTGCAAGAGCATCCAAACTGTTACAAGCACACATCTCTACCTGTCGGATCTCCCAGGGACATATTATATGTGACTATCACAAAACCTTAAAAAAGTCTCTTGACTAGCAAGAACCCTAAAGAGCATCTGAGGCCTTTTTCATCCTGTCCAGATCTCTAGGACTTATTACATGTGACACCTACCACAAAACCTTGCAAGAGCATCCCAAGACTTATTACGGGCACACATCCCAACCTATCGGATCTCCTAAGGCCATATTACATGTGTTCATGGAAAAACCTTGCAAGAGCATCCCAAGACTTATTACGATCACACAGCTCAACCTATTAGATCTCCCAGGTCCGAATTATATGCCATAGGACAAAACTCGAAAGAGCATCTGCTAGATATCCCAGGGCCAAATTATATGCCATAGGAAAAACCTTGCAAGACTATCTGCAGATCTCCCAGGGCCAAATTCTATGTCCTTCCAAAGAAAAACCTCCAAAGAGCGTTTTCCAAATATCCCAAGGCCACATTACATACCATAGGAAAAACCTTGCAAGACTATCTACAAACCTCCCAGGGCCAAATTATATGCTTATCTGCACAACCTGTTCCACGGCCACAAAGTATCAACCTGATACTCACAATACATCATCCTGATGTACACATGATCATCCTGATCATCATCACTACATCATCCTGATGTACACATGATCATCTTGATCATCATCACTGCATCATCCTGATGCATGTCATCTAGAGCAACATCCTGAAGCTCGTCATCTATGATCATCCTGATCATACACTGCATCTACCTGATGCATACCAAGTATCTACCTGATACATATCATCATACATGATCCACCTGATCATACAATGTATCCACCTGATCATACCTTATACATATCAACATACATGATCTACTTGATCATACAATATATCCACCTCATATATATACAGATACATGGTCCAAGCATCCAACATGATGCATATACAAAATACATATAAATGATCCAACTGATCATATCTAGCATCAAACATGATGCATACATACATATATATATATAAATGGTCCAACTGATCATATCCAGCATCCAACATGATGCGTACATATACATATACATATAAATGATCCAACTGATCATATCCAACATCATCCTGATGCATATATAGAGTAGTAACTGAAGCATCGTCCTGATGCTCATCATCCAATGCTTACATCCATAGCCATGTGAAGGATCCTCCTTCCAACATGCTTGGAATGGATTCCGCAAATGTGTCCATCACTTCGTCCTTGAAGTGTCGTGGATCTGAAGAACACCAAGTGTCTCCCTGAAGTAGTCGAACTTCACTCTGGCTAGTGGTTTTGTCAGCACATCTGCAATCTGCTCATCTGTCACAACATATAGGAGCTTTACTGCTCCTCTCTGCACCATATCTCTGATATAGTGATATTTGACCTCTATGTGTTTCGACGTATCGTGAAACATTGGGTTCTCAGACAGTTTCACACAACTTTGGTTATCACAGAAGATACCAGTAGTATCCAACAGGAGATCAAATAGCTCAGATAGTAGCTTCCGAGGCCATACTGCCTCATCGCTAGCTGAACAGGCTGCAACATACTCTTCCTCAGCTGTACTCAGTGCTACGCAGGACTGCTTCCTGCTAAACCAAGAGATCACACCTGATCCCATAATGAAGCAGCACCCAGAAGTGCTCTTCCTATCTGCAGCACTGCCTGCCCAATCTGAATCAACATAACCCTGCAGGTTAAACTTTTGATTCGCTTCATACTTGAGCCCGTAATCAACTGTACCCTTCAGGTACCTCAGAATATGCTTTACAGCAATCAGGTGAACACTCCTCGGATCTATCAGGAACTGACTCAATGTCTTCACAGCAAAGAAAATATCTGGTCTCGTGTTCATCAAGTACATCAAGGACCCAACATCTGACGATACATAGTCACATCAACTGGCTCAGATGAAGCATCACACAGAAGATTCAGGTTCGATGCCATAGGTGTGGCCATGGCCTTGCATTCCATCATCCCAAACCTCTTCAGAATCTCTACTGCATACTTCCCTTGTCCAAGGAAGATTCCATCTGCACTCTGCCACACCTCCATGCCAAAATCAAATAGTGCATCATCCCCAAGTTCTTCATCTCGAACTTGGCAGCAAGCTTCCACTGCGTGTCGGCAATCAATCTATCATCTCTTGTTACAAACACGTCATCCACATACAATAAGAGTATCCCTGGATTGCCTTCCTCAACCTTGTAGTAAAGGTGGAACCCGCTTTACTCTTGGTAAAGCCCAAACTGGATAGAAAGCTGTCTATCCTAACATACCAAGTTTTGCTTATATATGACTCCATGTCATGTGTCTCAGAACCAAGTGGCTGCTCCACATACACTTCTTCTTCAACTACACCATTCAAGAAAGCTGTCTTGAAATTCATCTGGTGTATCTTCCACTTCATCACTATAGCCAGAGTAAGGACTGACCTAATGGAAGTGTATCTGGCTACAGGAGCAAAAATCTCTATGCTACCACCTGCAACATGCATGATCTTGTAGATCCTCTTGGAAGTCACTACAGACTCCCCTTCAGGTCTTGGGACTACATCCCAAACATCTTTTTTCATGATCGATGGATCATGGCATTCTTCCCGTATCTTGGGAACTTCAATATCTTCAATAAATAATTTTGTTTCTTGAACAAATGTTGTAGTCCTTCTTTTGTAGGTGAAGGTATACGATCTTTCCTACAAATCAAGTGAAATTGCATGATTTAGAAACATCTCATAGTTTTCAAAACTAATTCTTATACATACAGAAATATGTCATACAGTCATGCAATTATTTTAGCCAATGCTTTCCATACAACATTCATCCATATCCTGTAACTTTCTAGATGCCTTCCAATCTCTACCAGAACATTGTTAAGAGGTTTGCACTTCTCCCAACATGTCAGCAAAGAGGTTTCATTCTAGATAAGTAGCAATGGAATGTTGTATAGTGCCATAGGCCACTTACCCATCACATGCATATTAGTAGTATACTGTTCATTAATGCAGTCATTCTAATATGCACAATACATATCCTAAGTCTAGGAACATAAGCATATACATCATTGAACAATTTGATTTAAATAAACAAATATGTAAGAAATGGTAATTAAAATACTTATCTTTGTTTGTTTGTTGGGTGGACTCCCTCTGAGTCTTTGCTTCCTTGTAGGAGCTGCTGAAGTAGCTTCTTCTATACCGTTTTGTTGTGGAATGTAGAAAGATGGTCAACTCCCTCTAAATATCTGCATCCTTGCAGAAACTACTAGAGTGTGCTCCCTCTTGATATTTGCTTCCTGGATTACCTGTCCTTGAACTTATATTCATCCTTGGTCCCTATGCATGCTTATTAGTATGATGATTGTGTTATCCTCGTGATCTCATACATAATCATACATTCATTAGTATATTCTTAATACTATCAAAACACAATAATCTTAAGCATGTATATTTCAAAAAGAAATAATAAACATTAGTATTTATATAGGACTCTTATGGTTAGTCATATCATCAATTAATGTAGGAAACATGATATGCACCCATGATTATTCAAATCTATGACTTCATGAATAATCATTAACAATCATGCCATGTATATTTATATATAAGAGATCCTATGATATAAGAGAAACATACCTGGTCATCATATTTGCTAGTTATGTCTAGCAATGTTTTCTTGTTCTCTTCAATGACCTGCATAACTCACAAGTTAACCTTTGCAAAGACAATTTATACATACCTCTATGTGATTCATGACTGTGGATGAATCTTTGTCTTCATGTCACCATAGCATGTTCAGGTTGTCCCTTCAATTTGTACAATCCTCCCTCTTGCTCTCTAATCACCACTGCATCAGCTATAGTTTTACCTTTTGGCCACATTAGGACTTGGCCATCTACAAATGAAACCCTCATGCCTTTTTCATCCAATGCAGAGATGGAGAGAAGATTCTTCTTGAGCCCAGGTACATAAAGAACTTCTTTTATCTTCAAAGACCTTCCATAATCTAGATTGTAGGAGGCTTCACCACTTCCTTTGATGGGATATTGATAGTCATCCCCAAGTTTCACTTTATGGGGTGATTCATGTTTAGATAGATTTACAAAAGATTCTTTAAACCCAGTCATGTGTTTGGAAGCCCCACTATCAATTAACCAATCATTACAGCCATGAGATATAGTACCTGTGAGAGCAGAGATTAGAACATACTCTTCTTCACTTGATGAGTCATCATCACTTTCCGCCCTAGCCTTCTTCTTTGGAGGTTTATCATCTTCGGCAGCATGAGCATGGAACTTTCTTTTGTTGCCCCTCTTCTTCTTGCTAGAGTTGATGTTATCCCCTTTGTTCTTAGGACATTATGAAGCAAAGTGACCCTTCTCATTGCATGTGAAACATCTTATATCCTTCTTATTCTTTTGTTGGTTGTGATAGGATCTCTTGTAGTGAGAGCGCTCCTTCTTGGGCTTGCTTCTTTTGGTGTGAGCTGCGAGAGCTTGATCTTCACCTCCCATCTTTTCTTCACAAGCTACAAGCTTAGCTTCTTCTTGAGAGCATTCCTCCCATAGTTTACTGAAAGAGATCAATTTCTTTCTTGCACAGATTCCTTGAATAAAGGAGTCCCATGACCTAGGAAGGCCATTTAGAGTGGTCATAACAACTTCACCATTATCCACTACTTCATCCACAGCTTCAAGTTGTTCCTTGATCTGAGAGACCTTGGAGAAGTAAGATTGAATGGTTTCTCCATTCAACATCTTGACCCCTTTCAATCGATTCCGCAGAGTCATCTTCCGATTTATGTTCTTCCCTTCAAATAACTTGGCCAGAGAGTCAAACATCTCCTTGGGTGTCTTTAGAGAAGACACATGAGGTATGAGATGGTCTTTGATAGAATCAACAATGATTCTCTTTTCCTTGAACAAGTTCTTCTTATGCAATACCTTAGCTTCTTCATCCTCTGGGATAGGGATTTCTTCTTTTATATATGAGTCCAACTCATTCTCTTCCAGGATTAACCCAATCCTATACTTCCAAGCTCGGAAGTTATCATCCCCTTCAAGCTTATCCTCAAGCTTGGTGTGGTGAGACATCTTTAAAGAGTACTTCAAATGGAAATAGAAAAGATTTAGGTCTTACCACTTATTTTGTTGAAAACTGGATCTGGTCCCGGATTAGGGGTTGTCAGAAAAACTCTAAAAATTCAAAATGTGAATTTCAACTTTCTGAAAGGATAGAAAGATGCACCTTGATGAGCTGATCATCCTAGTGTATTTAGAATTTGAGAACTGCAAAGCTTTACCCTTCAAAAATGCCTTTTTGTCTTCCTGGGTTCACTAAGGAGGACCCTAAATTAGGGTTTGAGTTTCCCGGAGATCTACACAGCCAAAAATCTCGATCCAAAGCTTTAAACTTCGATTTTTGCAAGGAGATTCTAGCTATGTCTTCAGATTCCAAAAATTCCTATTTTTGTGGAAACCCTAATTTTTAGGGCCAAATCTGAAAATGTTCAGAATTGAATTCTGATTGGACAGAAAGATTCTCCTTGATGAGTAGAGTCAATCTACTATATTTTTTTTCCAAAATCTGTGGAGAGAAACCCAATAAACAAGAAACCCTAGTTTTTGTCATTGCACAATGTCTTCTTCTCAGGTTAGCTCTGATACCATGTTAAATTTTGAGCATTAATTCACAATACTCTAGGATATTTACTGAGAGAACAACATGTACAGTATATCAATGCATAACAAGCATAACAAGCATGTCAATCATCACAAGAATCAAAAGCATGAGAGACAAGAGACACAGAGTTTCCATGGGAAAAACCCTAAGGTGAAAAACCCCACAACTTCCTCAGAGATAGAGAGAGCAATGGCTTAACCAAAGTACAACCAAAATACACAGAGATAGTCTCATAGTAGTAGATGATCCTCCTCCTCACTAGTGTGCCACTTTCTAAGTGAGAGAAGTGTGAGTTTCTGAATGATGAAAATAGAGATCTCCCCATCTCTATTTATACTTGTCTGTTTGCCTAGTGACCTTATGGGACCGACTTGTCTAGCTAGGTACATCAATTACATATTACATAAAAATAGGGCCGACCCCACACATGGTGGTCTAATAACCCATCGGCAAGTTAACATACTTGCGACACTTGTCAACACACATGACGACACTTCCTTATAGATGAATAACACATCTCTTATAAGGGTACAATAAATATATATGAAATACATAGATGAAATACATTCCGAAGTTACATATACATCAACATTAAAGATATGAATGTATATATTGAGCCTCTTATCGATGAGTTGTTGAAGTTATGGGATCGTGTCACTATGTATGAAATCTCTATACCAATAGGGAAAAAAGATTTCAATTCCATTGAATACTTGCATGGACAATTCATGATGCTCCTGCGTTAACACATTTTTGTGGTATATTGTTACTTTCTTTTGTTCTTTAATATTATATATATCTATTGAAAATATCATGCATTATTTTTAATGGTAATTCTAATTCGTTACACTAATTCATATATCTTGTAGGTCTT